>VXAL01000446.1:0-14393 GCA_013399475.1 Chauna torquata | reverse complement strand
GAACTAGGTGATATTTAAGGTCCGTTCCAAGCCAAACCACTCTATGATTCTACTATTGATATAGATTGTGTATAATTTTCCTAAAATATGTTTGGATTGGTCTTGAGACTTTGTGGAATCTGCCATGTGAATTTTGAACTCTTAGGATTGGTGATATTATATCACTAATTGGAATTTCACTGTTTCTCATTCCTGTAATGTTCATGTACTCCTAGTTACTGAGATGTAATTACATTATTTTAATAGTTCTAGAAAATAATGGCAGTTGTACCTTCATGAATGTACAATATGCTGGTATGCCCTCCTGGGTTTGAGATGCAGGGTCATGGCTGATTCAGTAAGATAGAATCATGCTCAAGGCTCTTTGGTTCTTTTTTTTCCACAACAGATAATTTAGACACAACAGAGAATTTTAAATCAGATGAGGAAATTATAACAGCTGCAGTGGCTTTGTGAAAGTCATCATCTGAGCATATTGCATACATTAAGAATGAATCAAGTCTTTCAAATGAAATTTCTTAGACATTGATAGATTCAATTTCGCATTGGTTAAAAATCTTTTCAATTTAATCCTTCAAGTGGAATGTCTTTAAAAAAAAAAAAAAAAGCTAAATGCAAAAGAGGGGAAAAAAAAACCACAACAGTTATTTACCAAGCTATTTTTAATTAACGACAACAATTTTCTTAACTGTGAAATTTGTATTCCTCAAGACATTTTCAGAGCCTCATATTAGAGGATTTTGCATACCATTATTTGATCTGAATAGAAAGTGGCATGTTTCAACACATACTCGTTGAAAATGTCCCAGTGTCCAGGTACATTTCCACGGCAGTCTGATGAGCTGCATATTTCCAGTGTCTTCAAAAATTATAAAGATCTGTTTCCCACTGACATATTTGATAGATTTCTCTGCATGCAATGTGATGCACCAGCACTTGTCCAGCATACAGTTCCCCAACTGATTAATAATAAACACTTTTCCAACCTATTTTCCCTCTGAAGTTTAATTTTTTTTCCTTTTTTTTTTTTTTTCCCTGTGTGTCCATGTGGGTAAAACTTTATCAGAGTTATAGCGACTATATCAATTATATAATTTAAAAAAAAAAAGAAAGAAAAAAGAAAACAAAGGGAAAGACAAAACTATCTTTCCTGTAAAGATTGTCAGTGTTTAAGCAGTGAGATTTCAGTGTCTTCAGGAGAAATAAACTACTTTGGAGTGTGTCAGAACAACATGACTGAAAGCATTGGACACTATTGGGCTGTCTGTGTTTCTAAGCTATTCCGACTGGCAAAGTCTTACCTTTATATTGTTGATATGCTGTTTCATAGAAGGTGCAATTTTAACTTTGAAACAGGGAAAATAACAGGTTCGTAATTGCTTGGAGACTTTGAGTCAAGATTGGTACCATTTTTGACAGAAATATTTTAGCTGTTATGTTCATGCAGGCTCTAGTAGGCCATGCTAATGCGTATAACGATGCCTTTTGTGAGACATCCTAGAATTTACATCATCTATCTAATGAATTGGTGGCCCCTGAAATCTCTAGTGTATGTTGCATGACCTCGTGTTATTTGAAGTGGTAGGTAATACTTTGTTATCATTGGAGAATTGCATTGATAGCCTTTTTTTCCTTGGCACAAAATCTGCTTTTCCCTTTTTAGAGTTTATTTAAAGCTGTTTTATGGCACTTTTTCTTAGGTCAAGTTTTCATAATGTTGGGGGGTGGGGGTGGGGGATTGATTCCATCAACTTTTTAATGGAGTTGGCAAGATTTTACTGTCCTGTTGGTTTTTTTTTCTAAATGCAATGCAAGAAATAGCGAATTTCTTTTTGGTCAGTGGGTCTTTTCTAAAAATCATGATTGACACTTCCCTGACTTTACTGAAATTACTTCTATGATTACAGTTACAAAAAAAAAAAAAAACTGATTTTCCCCCATAGATATTCCCTCCGAGGCTGTGGTAGTACTTTTAAAATTAGAGAAATGGAAGAAAGCATTTAATCTAAAGATTAGTGTGGTCCCTAGGAAAAAAGTGGAAACAGATGAAAGTATTTACATGGAATATTGGAACGAAGTTTCAAACAGTTGATCCTAGAGCAGTCTTTCAATGGGAGCAATGGGCAGTAAAACCTAATTGAGTTAGTGATGAAATAGATGTTTGCAAAAATTTTGAGGTATGTGCTTTCAGGAGCAGGATTCTAGGTTGCTTGTTCATGGAGTTCCTTCTGGTGCTGTTATACAGAGTTTAGATGAACATGTTAGTCGTAAGCAGAAGAAATACGAAAATTGTCAAAGTGGCTCAGCACTAAACTCTCTAGAAAGCAAACTCTACCAGAGGCCCATATCAAGCACTTTATAGGAAGATAGAGCCTCTGAGTAGAACATGTACATCATACCACATTGAATACTGGTTGCTAATGTGTATGATGAGTTTAGCCTTCTAACGTAAGATATAGTATATATACATAAACTGCATAGCTCTGACAGGCAGAACAGAGAGCAGCTCTATGGTGTTTCCTGCTTCAGACATGTTTGTGTGTGTGATGACCAAGATGCTGCTCTTCATTCTCAGTGTTGTGTTCTCCACTAGAAATATGTCAATTCCACAACTAGCACTAGAAGTGTGCTCTCTTGGAGAAAGGGCCAGCAGTGTAAGGATGTGGCTATGCTCACACCCCTTGTTGTGGTTTTGCTTGGGAACTTGACTGCATCTTGCTATCTGTGCTGTACCATATCTAGGGGCAAATAAGAGATATATAACTCAGGCTGCTATTTTCTGTTACTGTTGAAGGTGATAGGTTTGTATTTAAGAGATCTGCAGAAGCTGGCAGCTTGAGGCTTTGCTGTTTCATGTGTTACATTTACCATAATTTTCTTCTCATGTTGTGAAGCAAACCTTACACACCAGAGGATTCACTTTTGGCTTTATTAAGGCTCAGATTTCACTTACTTGTCACTAAAGATAGAAGAATCTGTTCTTGGCTTACTGCTAAATGATAACTGATTTTCAAAATATGCCTTTGAACCCCATGATTCAGAGGACCAAGTTCCGTAAAGACTTCAGAAATTGCTCAAATGGATTTTTGTCTGATGGGAAAGACAGGCATACATAAAGGGAAAAGAGCTAGCACAAGCAGACATGAGGTATCAAGGAAACTCCTGGTTTAGTTCATGTTTTTATTATATCTTCTGAATCACTGTTTATACTGTACAGATTTAAATCAAATTCTTTTGGAAACCATGTGATCTTGTTGCCTTCTATACATGTTTACGCTGAAGATGATGCAGAATTTGCTTCCTTTATTCTGCTCAGAGGTATTTTATGTCTTTTAAATTGTATGTTCTAAACACCATCTTAATATTAATAACTTGTTTTCAGTTATCTGCTTTCAAACCACCGTCTGAGGAAGAGAGTGAAGACTAGAATATTCCTTAAATATTGAGAAGTTTTGCTGTTTAGCCGAAAGCTGTTTATACTGAAACTAGCTACACAGAAACTGGACAAGAATATTTAGCTTTCTGACAAATGGAGAAAAAAAGACCACATGGAATCTCTCTGTCTTTTACCCTCATGTCCTCACTCAGTTCTGGTTAAAGGTGACATTGTTCCCACTAGCTCTTTAAACTGTGAAATCTCCTGTTTTAGAGAGGAAAATGTTAACACAGTTCAAATGAGTTTAAACCAGCTTGTTTCTTTAAATAACATTACTCAGACTATTGGGTTTGAAGGCATAAGGCATATGTTTGAATAACGCGCAAAGGCTGCTTTTTTATCTGTATTAATTTACAGTACTACTTTTTTCCTTTTCCTTTTCCTTTTCCTTTTCCTTTTCCTTTTCCTTTTCCTTTTCCTTTTCCTTTTCCTTTTCCTTCTCCTATAGTTCCCCAGGGTTATAATGAATTCAGGGAAATGCTGTGTCTAAAAATCTTAGCAGCTCAACCTGAAATAGATTAATAACATCATCATTTTAACAGAATGTTCCTAATAAAGGTAGTCTGCCAGAGAAAAAATATATAACCTTTGATTTGGTGTCATTTTTTTGTTTTTGTTTTTTGTTTTTAAGATGCAAGTTATTGTTTGCCTGGCCAGTTTGCTGCTGTAGATCTGTGAAGTTATTAGTGGTATGACTTGCCCGTTAGTCTGAATGCAGTCCTACTGTTGGTTAGATGTTAAGAGAGGCTGTATGCGTAAATTCAGGTGGAAGTCCCAGGTGAACACACCAAGGAAGCTATGATCTTTGTTTCAAAATAGGCATAAGCAAACGATGGCTGACAGGAGAAGGAGTTCAGAGTGCAAGAAAATGTTTTTGTCAAGGAGGTTGAAATCAGATCACCTATCTTCTAGCTCAGTGCTCTGTCAGATCCTGCTCTGTAAAATCAGGAGGAAGTAGGCTGCCTTCTGTATGATATCCTTTGTAATGATGTTCCTGAAAATAATGAAGAATCAGTTATTAAAACAGTGTGAATGAAAAGAGAATAAAGGCCAAGTTATCTCATTCACTTGGAACTCATTTATGAACGCAAACAGTAATATGTTTTTTCCTCAAAATTGGAGGGAGACGTGAGATATGGTACCAAAAAGAAGAGCTTGGTTTAGAAGCAGGCAGGGAGACCTGCTACCCCAGTAATATAATTTCCAGTTGTTTAGAATTATTTTAGATACTTGATGCCAGTGTTTGGATTAAACATTTTTGTGTATACAGCTCCAAGTTCTGGTTGAAAATATTGGGAATGAAAGACAGAGAGATTGGGTGTGCAGTCGCTGAAATTAGAAATTAGATGTATTATGCTCTCTTCCCTCATCCCTAAAATGTCCGATAATCCGGGGGACTCTAAGTGCATAAGAACACGAGTACAATTTAGGACAGATCAGATAGAAGCTTTATTAACTGATCATAGTGAGAACATTTGGACAGCATCTCCCCCTCCACTTCCTTGTTCTATCCCAAGTGATTGCAGAGAACGGACTTCTATACTGTTTCAAGGAAAAGAAAGAGGTGAGGAAAACCAATCATTCCAGCTTTAACAAAGCCAGGTATCCATCCTTGGGAGAGGGGACTCCAGACAGTCATTTATATGTTAACGAGGCCAAGTACCCATCCCTAGGAGGGATGGACTCCTTAAGAAGCTTGCTAACTGCCACAATTCTAAGAAAGAATCAAACAGTGAATGTGTGACTGTATGGAGAGATGGCTGTTGATGGAGCCTGTGGGAGTAGCAAATCCAGTATTAGCTCAGAAGTGGGGGGCTGGAAACAATCACAAACTTAGCCTTGAGTTGAAAGGAATGCTCTTTTAGTTAGGATAAACTTCTTAGCCAGACCTCTCAAATCTTAAATATTAATAATTTTACCATCACAAAAGGAAAGGGAAAACTGCCTGTTTTCAAATCAGAGACAAAGCTAGGAATGGAGGGTAGGATAGCCTCTAGCCATTCATCCACACTGCTTTTAATATGACTGGAAGATTGGGTTGCAATTGGCACCAACTCTTGTGGTATTAACGGGCAAGAAGAGCTCCCAAGAGAAGCCTTTTTCTTATGCCTTCAGACCTGTCTAGAGAGTTCTAGTTTCCCTTTGCATGTAGAAGTACTTAAACCATTCCTTTTACTAGTATGTTTCTGGAATGAGTTTATTTTTATGGCTGTCACATCTTTAAATGTAGGATTAAAGTTTAAGGTTTTATTGTTTTTGTTGTTGTTGTTTGTTTGTTTTGTTTTTAACTGAACCCAAGAATTAGGTAATTATGCATACTGACTTATCTGCAACTTCTTTCATAAAAAGAATTGGCTATTCAAAGTAAAATATTGTCTCTCAATCAACATATACGACATATAGCAGTAGTCTGAACCTCATTTTGGTTCTNTGTCTATACCTCTTTTTTGTTCTTTTTTTTTTTTTTTTTTTTGTAAAATAAGTGGGGAAAGTGTCTTGGTTTTGCTCTGAGCTGAGATATGGTTTTCAGATCTGCATATGAGGCTTCACTCCCCTTGAATTTAAGGATGAGTAGGTGTTTTTTGAGGGGAGAAATCTGGAACTCAGGAGAAACTTTTTGAAATTTGTGTTGCTGGAAGAATTGATGTTTTGTTTTCTAGTTGGCAGTATTTAGGTGTATGTCGTGGTGCAGAATTCGATACCAGCACCAAATACATATAATTCTGAATTTCAGATGCTTCAAAACCTTAAAAAAGATGTGATACTAGCACCAAAACTCTTAGATCCCAGGTCAGTATTCTGGGCTTTCTGTGTTTACTTTTCTCTGTATTGTGTGTGTGCGTGTGTGTGTGTGTGTATGAGCCTACTGTTTGTATTTTAGTAGTGTTCATATTCTTTATAGACATTTTCATACCACAAGAAGTTATGTACATACCTCAGAACGTGACACCTAGTCTGCTTTGTGTCTTGTAGCAGTTGGACATAGAATTTTACAGGTCTAGCTCTTGGGGACAAAAGAGAAGAGGAAGTATGTGGACTCCGGAGCAGAGATCTGAGGGTGCTGGGGGAATCCAAGTACATAAGCCACCATTGTGAGAGCCTGATGTTCCTTGTAGGTAAGTAAATCTCAGAAGTTATTGACATGACTTTAACAATCATTTACTAAGTCATTTGGCAGGTATGATGACGACTTTTTGTTGTTGTTGAATAGCTAGCAGATCAATTGAGAAAACATACATAACTTCTCAGTGTAATTGTCAGCATTTTGAAGTTACCAGTGCCTTGAAGCTGCTTGAATATTCAAGAACTTATGGCTTCTTGACACGCATATCTGTTGTGATTTAACCCGGCAGGCAGCTAAGCACCACACAGCCGTTCACTCACTCCCCCCCACACCCGCCCAGTGGGAGGGGGGGGAGAATCGTGAAAAAGAAAAANGGCCAGCCCCCCCAGTTTTATTGTTCAGCATGACGTCATATGGTATGGAATATCCCTTTGGTCAGCTGTGCTGGTCCTGTCCCCTCCCAGCTTCTCGTGCACCCCCAGCCTCCTCACTGGCAGGGCAGTATGAGGAGCTGGAAAGTCCTTGTCTCTGTGTAAACACTGCTCTGCAGGAACTGAAAACATCACCATTATCTTCATAAAAAAAAATCCAAAACACAGCATTGTGTGAACCTCTACGAAGAGAATTTAACTCTGTCCCAGCCAAAACCAGGACAATATCTTCAGATCTGGTGTGTGGCTCAGAAAGAGGACTACTGTAGTTGTGTGACAAGGGGTTGTGCAGGGAGTACCTGTCAGTAAAATTACTGACAGGACTAAGTGGAAGATATGAAGCAAGATCTTATCATGTGCCAGCCCAGCATTCTTCTCCTTGGGCTACAGAGTGTGTCATAAAGAAGTTCCCTGTTTTGTCTCAACCAGATTATTGTTGCCAACACTGCTAGAGGAAGTAGGTACAAATATACAAAACTAAAAGATTAATCTCTCCCAACACTATTCTAGTGATAGGTACCCCATCATTCCATAAAGCAATACCAAACCTGATTTTTGCTAATTATTCTTCCTTATTCTTCTCTCCCTGCCTTCCTTCTGCTTCCCAAGTGTTTATCTCCTGTGTCTTTTTACATCCATCAATAAAATGAATTGAGGAAAATAAAAGAAAATGTATACTTTGTCAGAGTGTATATTTTGTACAGTTCTAGTGGCTTAGGAAAACTGTGGGCAACAGAGCAAATGCTAAACCAACATCTAGTGAAAATCACATCCTTTGAAACTCAAAGAAAAAAAAAAAAAAAAAACAACAAACTAGAAGACATTTAAATAACCATCTCCAGTAACAACAGACCAGAAATTCCAAAAAAAAGAACCTTAACTATTCTAAACTAAAATCTTATTAAATGCTACAGTATCTGTACACTTAGGCACCAGCCTCCTGTGAAGGTCAGGAGGGGAGATCTAGCCGTGAAATACATAGCTAATTTTAGAAGTATTGCATCAAAAGTGGCATGAAATTCTCTCATGTTGCCAGGAGCATTGTATGGACTTAAAGATGTGAAGCTATGCTGACACTACGTATGGCAGTGGATATCATGGTGATACAGTGTGCTCACACCTGTGTAACTAGAAACAAAACTAAATGACTATTTGACCAGAATTTTATTATGTTTTGAGATTTCTTGGTGACAGCTTGAAGCAGAGAGTTGCTAGCTGGATGTGGTCATCAGTTGCCAATTGGGATTCCAGCCAAATGGAAAGTTAACCACAAGATGACCTGCTCACAATAAATAGAACAAAGAGCTCTTGATACTTGTATGGACAGCTTAATCTATTTTATACTGCAGTTTCCCCATCAGTAAAATGGGATTATTGCATTCTACTGCCCTCAGGGGTGCAGTGAGGGTAAATACAGAGTATTCAAATGCAGTGGCCAGAAGAGCTGTAAAAATACTAGGAAAGAGAATCATTTCACAGCAGGTAGACAGGTCTAAAGCAAAAACAGGAGTGTGCTAGTCAGAAATTCACTTCTCATCTTACACTCAGACTGAGTGTACAATTAACAGTAAGATATGCTTAGCACAAAATCAGAGTTTGCTGAAATGATTTTGAACTGGCATTGCAATGGATGCTAGAGATGATACCAGCACTTTCCTGACCTTGAAACCATTACGATTTTGCAGCAGCAGAGAAGCAGTCCATAGCTAAGTTCCTCTGGAGTGTGCTAAAACACACAATTATTTCTTATTAGTACCTCGAAGCAGCAATATGGGTCTCAGTGTCAGACGATAACTAGATGTTGAAATACTGTAATAATAAGGAAACACGGATTTTGTTTTCTTGTTATGCAACAAGCACTTTAAATGTTCCAGGGCAAGGAGGTTCCCCCAGTTGCACTGACTTTTAGGGAAACTCACTAAAGGTAACCCGTCATCTGTGAATGGATTTTAGGTGACTAGAAAAATAGATTTCAGGACACACAGAGAGAAGCCTTTCCATTGATTTCAGGGAATGTTATTGCAGGATGCAAGTGAAAGAAGAGTGCACCACCTTTGCATAGAAAATTTGAAGTGCCTTTCTGGCAGAATTTGCAATTACTAGTGTTTTCTGACCTCTGAACCTTGGCTGTATTGGCAGGCTTGTTGGAAAAGACTTATTTTCATTACAGCTTGACCCGGTGTGTAAAGAAATGTTTTTTGTCCCTGTTGTGAGAGGTTCAGCCTCCTATTTTTCCTTTGGGCAGGAGCTTGGAACCCACAGTATCCAACACATGCAAATGATATTACTAATTTAATTAAGCAAGCAACATAAAATCAGGAAAATTACAGTCTGTGGTCAAGAGCTGTATTTATTTATTTATTTATTTATTTATTGAATTACATCAATAACTAAATGAAAAATAATATATAAGTTCTTTTGTTTACCCAGAAGAAAGTACATAATATCTGCAGATATATTTACATTACCTTCATTACTGCAGAATCTGAGTATTTAATGAAGTTTCATGTCGTTCTTCTCAGAACATCCCAGTGATAGAGGAATAGAATAGTTCAGTTGGAAGGGGTCTTCAAAGATCATCTACTCCAACTGCTTGACCACTTCAGGGCTAACCAAAAGTAAAAGCATATTAATGAGGGCATTATCCAAATGCCTCTTGAACATTGACAGGCATGGGTCATCAACCACCTCACTAGCAAGCCTGTTTCAGTGTTCGATCACTCTCGCAGTACAGAAATTTTTCCTAATATTTAGTCTGAACCTCCGCTGGTGCAGCTTTGTGCTGTTTCCACATATCTCATTGTCGGTTACTATGGAGATGAGACTGGCACCTCCCTCTCTACTTCCCCTGCTCAGGAAGATGTGAAGAGCAATGAGGTCACCTCTTAGTCTGCTTTTCTCCAGACTAGACTACTGAAATGTCCTCAGCTTCTCCTCATAAGACATGAAGACATGTCTTCCAGCCCATTTACCATCTTTGTTGCCCTTGTCTGGACACTTTCAAGTAACTTAACATCCTTTTTATATTGTGGAGACCAGAACCATACACAATATTCAAGGCAAGGCTGCACCAATGCTAAATATAGTAGGAGAATGACCTCTTTTGACCAGCTGGCTCTGCTGTGTTTAATGCAACCCAAAATGCAGTTTGCCCTCTTGGCTGCCAGGGCACAGTGCTGACTCATGTTGACCCTGCTGTCAACCAGCACCCCCAGATCCCTTTCTGCTGAGCTGCTCTCCAGTCACCTATCTCCCAGTCTGTACCTGTGTCTGGCGTTACTCTGTCCCCGGTGCAGAACCCAACATTTTCCTTTGTTGAACTTCATGCCTTTGGTAATCGCCCAGTGCTCCAATCTATCTAGAGCCCTCTGCAAATCTTCTTGTCCCTCCAGGGAGTCAACAGCACCTCCCAGTGTAGTATCATCAGCAAACTTGCTGATGCATTCCACTCCTGCATCCAGAAGCATTGATAAAAATGTTAGACAGGACTGGCCCTAGAACTGAGCCCTGGGAAACACCACTAGTGAGTGTTTGCCAGCCAGACGTAGTCCCATTCACTACAACCCTTTGAACTCTACCATCCAGCCAGTTCATCACTCAACATAGTGTGAACCTGTTTATCTTGCAGTTGGACAATTTGTCTAGATGGATGCCGTGATGGACATTGTCAGAGGCCTTACTGAAATCCAGGAAGACTACATCCACCAAGCGGGTGATCTTATCATAGAAGGAGATCAAACTAATAAGGCAGGACTTCCCCTTGATAAATCCATGTTGACTATGCCTGAAAATATCTTTGTTCTTTAACTGACTTTCAATATCCACCAGGATAATCTTCTCCATAACTGTTCCATGGACAGAGGTTAGATTAATAGGTCTGTAGTTTCCTGGGTCTTCTCTCATACCCTCTTTGTAGATGAGTATAACATTGGCTAGCTTCCAATCATCAGGGACCTCCCCAAACTCCCATGACTTTTGATAAATTGTTGAGAGGGGTCTAGCTATAATGTCCACTAATTCCTTCAGCACTCTGGGGCGAATCCTGTCTGGAACTATGGACTTATGAACGTCGAGCTGTTACAACTGTTCCCTTACAATTTCAGTAACCACAACTGGAAAGTCACTGCTCCTCCAGTAGTGCTTCCAACTCAGAGGACCAGGTAGCCCCAGATCTGTTGTTACTATTAAATACTGAGGCAAAGAAGACATTAAATACCTCCACCTTTTCCTCATCTTTACTTGTTAGGTGACCATCATCTTCAAGTATCAGTCCAATGCTTTCCTTTGACCTCCTCTGGCTGTTGACATACTTGAAAATGTCATTTTGTTGTCTCACACCACAGTGGCCAGTGTCAACTCTTGTTTTCTCCCTGCAGATGCAAACTGCAGCTCTGTACTCTCCCTGTGAAGTCAGACCTTGCTTCCAGAGGTCATATATTTTCTTTTTCTGCCCTAGTTCCAGACAGAGTTCCCTGTTCAGCCAGGATGGTCTTCTGCTCCGTTTGCTTGACTTGTAGCACAGTAGGATTGCCTGCTCCTGGGTTTTAAAAAGGTGGTTCTTGGAAAGCAACTAGCTCTCATGGACCCCTAGAAACTCTAGAGCAGATTCNTGATTCCCAGGGGACACTACTGACTAGCTTCCTGAGAAGCTTAAAGTTTGCTCTCTTGTTAAAGTTCATGGTGGAAACTCTGCTGACCTTTTTTCTCCTTACATCAAAAATGTTGAACTCAACTAATTCATGATCACTGTGGCCAAGACAGCCACTTACTGTCACCTCTCCCACGAGGTCTTCCCTATTCTCAAGCAACAGATCTAGAAGGGCTCCTTTCCTAGATGGCTCACTCAGTAGCTGTGACAGGAAGTTATCTTCAACATGCTTTTGGAATTTCCCAACCTTACTTGTCGCAGCGGTATAATATTCCCAGTTTATCTCTGGGAAGTTGAAGTCTCCCCTAAAGATGAGGGCAACTGATCCTGAGGTTCCCCCAGTTGCTTATAGAATAGCTTATCCGTGCCATCATGCTGGGTGGGCAGTCAATAGTAGACACCCATGACAATATCTGCTTTGCTATCGATCTCCTTAATCCTTACCCAGAGGCTACCATTGCATCCTTAATGGCAAAGGCCATACAGTCTAATCTCTCCCTTGCACAACACCTCCACCTTGCCTGCCCTGCCTGTCCCTCCTGAACAGGCAATAGCCCTCCATCGCAGCACTCTGGTCATGGGACTTGTACCACCAAGTCTCGTTAATACCAGTGGTATCATAGCTCTGGGAAAGAACCAAAGCTTCTAGTTCATCTCGCTTGTTCCTCATACTGTGTGCATTAATGTACAAGCATTTCAGATGTGATCCTGAACCTGCAGCATTCCCTGGAGCGGCACAGATGCTCCCATTACCTTTACCACTCTCAGACAGTGCTATACCATCCCTTGGCTTAAACTCAGTTCTCCTAAGGGTATCCCCCTCTCCCACTGATCCTAGTTTAAAACCCTTTCAGTCTTGCCAGGTTACAGGCCAAGAAACATTTCCCCCATCAAGACAGGTGGGTCTTGTCAGACCCCAGCAGATCTCTTGTCTTGAAGACTCTTCCGTGATTATAAAACCGAAAATGCTGGTGGAGGCACCAATCTTAGAGCCAGGCATGGATGACCTGGGCTTGCCTTTTTCTTTCCCTGTCTTTCCCCATTACTAGGATGATTGAGGACAACATTATCTGTGCTCCTGAGTCCTTTAGTTGTCTCCTCAGGGCCCTGAAATCTCTTTCAATATACCTCAGGCTTCCTGTTACTACATTGTTGGTACCCACTTGAAAGAGTAGGAGTGGGTAATAGTCCAAAGGCTGTATTATACTTGAAAGCTTACTGGTGACATCCTTGATCATAGCCCTGGGGAGGCAGCAAACTTTTCTGTGAAGAGGTTCTGGTCTACAGATGGGAGCCTTCATTCCCTTCAGCAGGAGTCACCTATGACTACAACTTGTTGCCATTTCTTCACAGCTCTAGTCTTGATGCTGCACTTGCTACGAGGCCTTGATTGATCTAACCTTGGAGGGAGAACTTGCACAGATGACTCTTCTTCCGTTGTTTCACATCACTCATCTGCCATACCCAGAGCCTTGTACCTATTCAGTAATGGAAGCTGAGTGGGCAGACAGGGGCTCCTCTTCTGGCTCTGTGCAGTAACTTGCATCCACTCCTCGGTGTTCCTCAAGTTGCAGCTTTTATCCTGATGCAGATCAGACTCTGGGCCTGCCTCAGTAGTGGTCATGCTAGGTTGACATGTGTGTAACAGACAAGACAGATAACAGTAGTAGGATGATGAGTAAAAGGGTTAGAGCCTTTCCAATTTAATTACAGAGGAATGCGTTGAAGATAGCTGACTGCAGTTCAAGTTATGGCCAAAATACAAGGCTTTTGGACTGCCATCCCCTTTACTATTCAAGTCGATGTAAGGGTTAATGGAAAAAGGTAAATATGCAAATTCTTGTGACAAAGTGGAGAGTTTTTTTTACTCTGAACTTGAGACGTAAGCAGTGAGGTTACGCCTGTGATGTCTGCAGTACTATTTTGGCTCTTCTCTCATCTGTTCCTTGCTTCTAATGCCCTTTTATGTGCTTCACTTCCTCCTCTTCTCTTGTCCAAAAATAAAACATAAAGGGTGAAGAAGGGAACAGAAAACTAGAGATGCCTTTTCTCTCTCTTCAGGACTAATTTTCTCCAGTTCATGCTACATATGTGCTAGTTGACAATACTTGACAACTAATTGCCTTGTCACATTAACCAGAGGTGCCTTAATCACCTCTGATGCAACAGTAATTCTACATGCTTAACAGCTATCACAGGCCAGAATTTGAAGTGTGTTTACTTGGGAATTGTGGAGGGTATTGGTGGGTGGCGGAAACTGCTGAAAGAAAAAAAAGTACCAAATCTCAAAACTGCTAGAGTGAATGTACAGCTGTATTCTCTTTCTGACAAGGAAGTCCGGTTGCTTGCAGAGTTCTAGTGATTTAGCTGAATCTTGTGCCTACACAAGTAGATACTGCTGTTCTGCGGTAAAAATGAGAAAGCAGATGGATTAATCACAGAATCACAAAATGGCTGAGGGTGGAAGGGACCTCTGGAAGTCCAACCTCTCTGCTCAAGTAGGGACACCTAGAGCAGGCTGCCCAGGCCCATGTCTGGGTGGCTTTTGACTATCTCCAAGGAGGCAGACTCCACAACCTGTCTGAGCAACCTATTCCAGTGCTCAGTCACCCGCACAATAAAGAAATGTTTCCTGATATTCAGATGGAACCTCTTGTGTTCCAATTTGTACCCATTGTCTCTTGTCCTATCACTGGGCACCACCAAAAAGAGCCTGGCCCCATCCTCTTGACCCCCTCCCTTCAGATATTTATACACATTACCAAGATCCCCTCTTAACCTTCACTTCTGTAGGCTAAACAGGTCCAGCTCTCT
>VXAL01000444.1:263629-275252 GCA_013399475.1 Chauna torquata | reverse complement strand
GTCCCCGCTGTTGCGTGACAACCCGAAGCCGGCGCCGGGGCGCCGGAAAAAGGCTGCAGGTACTGCTCGCTCGTGTGCTGCCGAGAAGGCTCTGCCCTGCGCGGCGCGGGGCCCGGGAGGGCGAGCGCGCTCCCCGAAGAAAGCGAAGACCGAAGCACCCCAGCGCGCCCCAAAAGCAGGGCGGGAGCGGCCGCCCCCCCGCCCGCGGGCGCGGCGCTTCTGGGACCCGCGCCCCGCTGCCCGGGCAGAAGCCCACTTTCGCCCAGCACCAGCACGGGAGCACGAGTCGGCCCGGTGCTGCGGTTGGGTTCCGTTCCCGTCGGCTTGGTTTGTTTCGTTTGGTTTTTCTTACGGGTGCTCATCGGGCTGGGAGAGTTCCCGACAGCGCAGGCACGCAGCTGCAGAGTGCCGGAGGTGCGGGGCTGGGAGAGAGAGGGGGGTGCCGCACGGCACCGCTGGTGCAGGGGAAGTGCCGGGGAGAACCTCAACGAAGCGATTGCTTTGTCGAGCACATAAAATGCTTTGCCGTTACCGTATGTCTCCGTTGCAAGCAAGTAGTCGGTTACTTTCTAAAAGTGATGGATGGGTATTCAGACACCTTTTTGTTGTAGCAGCACGGTAAAGCCACTGAATCATTTGTTGTCTGCCCTACGCTGGGGAAAGGAACTGAGCCAGGAAATCCTAATGTTCTTCTGGGTGCTAATTCCAACTCTTAATCAAGATCTGATTACCAAAAAGGAAGACAGAGCATAAAAACGCTATAAAGATCTAAAATTTTTCACTCTCGCCCATAATTCACACTGCAAATGTGTCCATTATGACATTCACTATAGCAAGAAAATTGCGATGTTGTTGCAAGATTCTCTGCAGCGCAGCTCCTGCCAATTATGATGAATAATCTGGGTCCGTATGCTAGCTCTGTAATACTAGGGTGCTTTCCTCTTTCTGCTTCCTCAAAAACGTGGGATACCTGAAGAACAGTAAAAGCTAATTAAAAATAGTTAATAGGTTAATCACACTCGGTCTTATATTTATCTAATGCAGAACACTGATTCCTCAGTGATGTAGCTTTGAGGCATTATCAGGAGCCAAGAAAATGAATCAGACGTTTAATGGGGATGTGGAAACGGAAATTTCTTGTAAGACTGCAAAACTGTAAGCCAATAATACACTAAGATATAATAAAGTTATCATTAAAATTCCACACATGAAATGCCATCCTCTGTGTCCTCTCTCACTAGGCGACAAAACTGAGGCAAAGCCGGCCAGAAAATTTTTCAGGAGCCGGAACTTTTGGTGTAGTTCACCTGCTTTTTAGCAGCCTTGCCCCAGGCGCCTGACTCCGGTGACAGCCGAAGCAAGAGGCATCGCTTCACGGGTGACCACGCTGCAGACCCCCCAGCTTGCTCTTCAAAGTGAAATCTCACCAGGCTCACCCGCGGGGGCTAGCTCAGGCAGCCTGTCAGCATTGCCTAACCCGGGATTCTGAGACCTTTTTCTCTGCATCTTTACGCCCAAATGGCCCGCGGGCGCGCTCGGCGGCAGCCCCTGAGGGCCGGCGGCGGGAGCGAGCGGAGGGCTCGGGAGGCGATGCAGCAGATGAGCCTGCGTGGCTTTGCCACGCCGCACGGCTTGGGAGGTGCCGTCCCGGGGCGCAGATCTGCCGGGAGCGCCGGAGCGCTGCTCGGACGCTCAGCCGAGGGGCCGAGCCAGCGGTCCCGGTAGGGGCCGTGGGTGCGTGTGAGTCTGCCCGAGGGGCTTTGGCACGCGCCGGTTTTGCCGTGTGAGCAGCAAACATTTTAGCGTTTAGAACGAGACTTGCTGCACGTGGCAACCCTCTCTGCCTTTCGTCCCTGCCGAGCAGAAGCAAATACTGCCGGCTCTAGCTGGGGGGTTTACTGCAGACGTCAGCCTAAGACCGATGCCCCTTTGCATTACTTATTTGGCCTGACTGTGCAGGAATCGTTTCTGTAGGTAGCAGCCTCATGTTGCCAGCCGGTGACAGATCCTGTGAGCTTTGCCTACTCCAGGGGCTTCGCGTCGCTTCTGAGGACGTGTTGATGTCACTTTGCTGCTCTAGCGCTGTGGTCCCCACATTGGGGCTGAAACACCGCTTCCATTTGCGCCGAAGCACATCCAGAATAAGTGAGAAAGGAATCCGTGACGGGGACTGAGATTTTGATCAGACCGAGTGGAAACAGAACCCGCTCCTTGCCTATTTACGACAACCGCGCAGGGAGGAGCGTGCCCCAGGCGGTTCCTTCATGGCCATTGCTGTTTCAGTATTTCTTTTGCTTTTCTTAAATGCGATGCAGAAATATTTTCCATAATCTCAGTCAGGCAAAATGTTTTTCTCCTTTCTGGAGCATCGAAAACGTTTGATGCTGCAGCAGCATGGTTACTTTTACTTTTTATTTGTTATCGTTGGTCCGGTCTGACCCCTGCTGGGGGAAAGCCAGGAGGCGAGGATTGAAAGAGTCCGTCTGTCCCTGGCTTCTGGGCAGCGTGCGCTCGCCAGCCATTCCCGAAGAGGAGGGCTGACTTCTCCTTTCGCAGCAGACAGGCTCTTGGGCCGCCAGCCGCACGCGGTCCCCGGGGACCTGCGGGATGCCCAGAGATTGCTCCGGGCACAGCCCTGCTGGCGGCCCCTCTCCGCAATCCCAGACCCGTGCCCTGCAGCGGGGCCGCCCCCTGCCCGCTGCCCTCTCGTCCGACTGCCTGCCCTGCCCCGCTGTCGGTACAACAACGCCCGTGCTGGGAGGCGATGGGACCGGTGCAGCGCGACTGCAGGGACCGGCTGCAGGTGCGCCTAGTGCCCAGCCCAAGCCCTGGCTCCTTTCCCGGCACAACACGGTTAGCTCGTTAAAGCCGTTGTTAATCGCTGGGAGGCTTCAGACACTTGGGCCTTGCTCACGCTGTTGCCCACACCCTGCTAGCAGTCTCTGCGTGGCGTTGCTGACTACCAGGACTGTTTATCCTCAGTAAGCAGCGCATGAAGGATTTCTCAGCACGATCATGTTTGTTTATTCCTGCGTGGTGCCACCGAGCACCGCCGCTGACACCCACGTGCCCGGGGTGCTGTGGGGTGCACAGAAAGGGCATTTATCCCCAGCCGTTGGCTTGCAGTCGGCGTGGCCCTTCCTCTTCTTTCGCTGGAAGAGGGAAACGCAGTGCCGAGCGCTGCTGCTGGCTCTGCCCACGTTAGTCCGCAGCGTGGTCACGTTTGAGTGACCCGCTCCGTTTCCAGGTAGCTTTGGGGACCCTAATGGGGATGGGATGCGTGTGGCTGCTTAGAGCCAGGTGACGGGGCTCACCTGGAACAGGACTCCAGATTTGTAATTGTGCCTGATCCTCATTTATCGTATGGCCCCTGAGAAGCAAGTCAAAGAGGGAGTGAAGCCTCGCTTCAAAGTTTTTGTAAATTTATTACAAGGAACTGTTATGTACTAACAACAAAAAATCAGGAAAAAAAAAGCCAGCTACCTAACACAGTTAAGACTAAATCAAAAGAAAAAGAACTGTATCGTTGCTGGCCTAGGAAGGTGCTGCAGAAACCTGCTGGTAACAGTCATGCAGAAACGTGTGCGTCCTGGGACAGATGTATAAGAGCTGCCACCGGGAGCGCTGGCATTCCGTTGCTCCCATTTCTCTTTGCCCAGGTGCTGTGTCCCGAAGTTAACTTCGGTTGCTTTCCACTGCAGACTGCCACGCAGAAGTTTCCAGCCGTGCGGTGAACGTGTGTGCACGGCATGGGTGAAGGTGCTGGCGTAGGCCCCACAGGAGTTCAGCAGGCACCCGCTGGCCCGTGGGCCAGCCTCCCCCCAGGCACGTGCCCCACCGCGGGAGTCTCCCCACAGCCGCTGGTGTGGGTCCGGGCACGGCTCTGGAATTCCTCCATATGGATTACCAGGTATGCTTCAAGGCTAAAACTAACGTCTGGCTTTACTCTGGTTTCACGTTAACAGCAAAAACGTATGGAAATTTAACTGGCGTTGCTGGAGCTTTTATGTAGTTTGTTTCACTCTGTGACAAAAGTGTACGTACAGTAGGCCATCTGTGGCCATCGATCTTTGCACCGCCCCCCATGGAAATCAGCGGGGAGGGCTTTGCTTAGAAATTGTTGGCACACGGTGGTCCAGTGTCAGGGAACTGGAAATCGTTAAATTGATGATCTAAATGGGGACGGGAGGGAGAAAGCGGCAGCAGCAACTATCATTATGTGCATATTTTTATGATTTTTAGAAAATCATATTTCAGCATTTTCCATCACATCAAAGGCTGACAGGGCTGCATTGATTAGAACATTCAAACTAAATCATAAAGAAAATTATTCGGAGCAGCAGACTCTGTAACATGACTTTTTTCCTTTTTTTTTTTAAGAAAAGATCATGCTCCCTTCGTTGCTGTGCAGGCACAAAACATTAAGCAGCACCAGCTGCTTTCGGTGGCAGGGATCCCAGCCGGGAGGACACCCTCAGCTCTGCGTCCCCCAGCCCTGCAGCCCCTAGGGCCAGTGGGGCTGCAGGGCTGGTGCCTGGTCCTTGTTCTCGCAGCTCCACCTAGTGAGCTGTCAGATCCCCAGCTCGGTCAGCAGCTGCTCTGCTCTTTGCTTGTGTGCTTCCGTCTCCGGTTTTCCAAGTTCAGAGTCCTGGATTTTCACTGCCTTTAAAGTGTTCTGTGCACGGACCGCCCTCTTAAAGCTTTTACTTCCCCTTCAGTGTTATAAATCATCTCTGGTCTGGAGCTGAGCTGTGGGAGCCGGCTCCTGACCACTTGTGGTCATTAGAGGTCCAAGGGTGCTTTTTGCAACAGTAACGTAGTTAATTCTTCTCCCTGGCCATGCTCCAGCTCCGGCACTCCCCACCCTGCCTACTGGCCTCGTTCCGCTCCCATCGGACCAAATCTTTACCAGAGTGCAGCAATTTTACCCCTGAACGGCTACTGTAAAGAGGGCACGTTACTTCACAGGATGTGGAGCTCTGTACACGGTGCATCGTGCAGACATGTAATACTATCTCTGCGCCCTGTGGGCAAGGGAAGAAATTGCTGGCTGCGGTCCTCAAAGCGCTGTGCCGTGTCCAGAGGGCAGCTGGGTCCTCCCCGCACCCCGTCCTGGTCCCGACCCAGGCCGGGGGTCCAGCAGAGGCAGGCTCTGCTCCAGCCCCGCAGCGCACAGACCGCCTCAAGCACCCGGCTCTGCCAGCCGAGCCTCCCGAGGAGCGTGGCTGGAAGGGACAAGCCCTTCTCGGGGCTGCCCCCTGGAACCCACCTCAGCTTGGAGGCCAGCTGCTGGCTCGTGACTTTATTAGGATATAAGGGAGGATGCAGACCTGTGTGTAACCCTGCGTAAGGTGGATCTCCCGCCGAGCCTGCCCGGTGCCAGCAGGGGCTGCTGTGCCGCAGGGGAAGGGGCAAGAGTGCTCAGTGGCTCAGGCAGCCGCTGCAGGGGTGCAGCATTGCCTCTCCGGAGCTTTGCTGGAGCCGCAGGAGGCAGCTGCTGCCCTTGTCCCAGCGACGTGGGCACCATCCGGCCTTGCAGACCCCAGGGCATCCTATCAGCCCCAACAGCTGCGCTGACTTTTGTTACAGAGGCCAGACTCGCGCTGCAGAGGTGTGATGGGAAAGGCAGGGAGAACATCGCAGGGCCTGGGAGCTGCCAAGGGAGGCAGCGGGGTGGACAGTCTGATTGCTCTGTGACTAGCCAGATCGTTAGGAGAGAAGAGGTGTTGGTGTTCCGGGTTTTCTCCTGTGCTAAAAAGCCCATTGCCAGAAGGAGCACTTTTCTGCCCCACCTCAGTTTGCAGTGCCATTGCCAGCGGTTCCTGGGACACAACATGCTTCCATGCATGGCTGCACAGAGAAAACTGCTGTTTTCTTTGCATTTTTGGTCATCTCTACCGGCTCCTGCTCCTGTTCACATTCATCCTTTCCTTCTCATTTCTCATCACCAGTGGTGTACCAGTCCTGTTCTGCAGATTGCATGAGCTGCCAGTGGTGCTCAGGAGAGGGCAGCAGGGAATGCTGTGGCTGGAATACCATACCCGAGGTACCTGCAGACATGTTACCAATTCTTTCCTATTTTGAAGTAACTTCTGCCACTAACAGCTTTGGTTAGCTGTCATGGTGGCATGAAGGATGCTGTACAGAAAGCACATTCTGGGCACATGGATACAGCACCTGGCTGAAAGCAAGTCGTCTCACATTGGCAAATGGTGGATTTCTCAGGAGCCTTTAGTTTGCAATTGCATGTAAAAAAAACCTGCGTCAGAGAGTGCATTAGCTGGAAGATACGGTTCTGGACTTCTCTCTCTTGTCTGGGCTCTGCAGTGCAGGCTGCAGGTAAGTGGGCAGCCGTCTGGCACAACAGCAGAAGTGGTAGGAGGCCATTTGCCGTGATTGCTCTCCATCCACATCAGGCTCCCGCTGTCCCGGCAGTACGTGCCTGAGGAGCAGCCGGTTTGGCCAGAGCCCCCGAGGGAGCTAGAAATGTTCAGAGGTAGAGCTGGTGCCTCCTCTGGGCAGCCTGCCCTGCATCCTTCGGAGGTGGCACACTCCTCCTCCGCCCTCACCTCAGCACAAGGCAGGCAGGCAGCCACCGGGGTTGGGGACAGGCCATAGCCTGACGGACACCTGCTTCCCCGGCGTGTTTTGCACACAGAGCGGCCTGCAGAAGAAGCTGTCTGTTCAGAACGGAGTGCTTTCCCACAAACACGGCTCCTGCGGGTAAGAAGAAGAGGCAGAAAAACAGCTCGCAAGCAGTTGTCCCTGTGTGCTGGTGACTTGCGGAGGACAGACGTGAGGTCAGGGGCAGGAGTGCTGCCACAAGTCATTAGTCAGGATTTGCTGAGGGGCTTGCAACCACAGTCCTGAAAACCTCCAAAAAACAGAAGAGGCCTTGAGTCTCTGTCTTTGTAGGTTGCATTTTCATGGCTGGGGCAAGGGGCAAGACACTTCTCTCAGTCTGTATCCTCCTAGTAACCAGCTCGGGGTCCTATATAATGCAGTTCCAGTTCACAGGGTTTGGAGAAAGGTGGCAAAGGTAGCAAGGGCATAACTGGTTAATAATTGTTAGTGCATTTTTATGACTGTGCCGCTGGAAGGTAACTGCTGGAAGTTCCCGGAAGTGCATGTCTAGGAGCACTGCTGTAAAGCACAAAATGTACGTAGATCTGAAGACTACTATAACAAAATGGCGGCAAACCAGGACTTTACGGGGCAGCCTTTCCAGATTATGCCTGTAACATTTGCCTTAATTGCATCCTGCCAACTGCTCGCCACTTGTAAAATACACTGCAAGTGTGCCATAAGGCTCTGTCTGTCCCTTGAGATAAGGGAGTAAGAGATGGTATTGCTGGCAAAACAGTGATATTTCATAAACTGCTAAAAATCAATGGTGATATGCCCTAGGTGAACCTTTCCTGTGAACTGAAAAGTAATAGGGTGGGCTATACCAAAGTTCACGTGAAGAGATGACGTAAAACTTTGTGAAAGGAGTATGAAAAGGATGGGACAAAATCAAGTGACAAAGCACAGACAAGTGCGAGCGGTGTTCGGTGCACCACAAATCCAGCAAACAGTCCACGTCATGTGGATGTGGTGTTCTGACCAGAGAGCAGGAGAAGACGCTGCTGAAACTGCAGAACTGCTTTTCCCGTGGTGTAAGAAAATGGCAAAACACTGGCTGAGCCAGGACCCAGGCTGTTACGCGGCGCAGGAGGGAGCACGTCTCTTGCAGCCAGAAGCAATGCCGGTTGCTCGCAGCGTGGTGGGAGAGGCTGCTCCCTGAGCGCCCAGTTAAACAAAGAAGCTGCCTGGCCTGAGGCTGAAATGGTGAAGCTGGGGTACAAGAAACACCTTAAGAGTGAGCTTTCTCTGAAGGCTTTAGACTGAATTCAGTGGGAAACAGCTGTTTCCATGCACGCTAGGCTTCATGGGGCTTTTCTAGAGCAGTGCCAGCTCCTCTCGTACGTATCTCTGGGAGTCGACTGCGTGGCAACAGGGCTGCGCCCCGAGCCCCTTCAGAACCAGCCCGGGACTGCCCCCTTCGGCCTCCCCGCTTGCGCCGGGAAGCCCTGGTCCCCACCCCGGCAGCAGCCGCTATTTCTGCATCGCCTCGCCCCCACCCGTCCGCGTGCCCACACGCTCCTTGCAGGAGCAGCCCTGCCGTTACCAGCTGGCAAGTGACGGTACTCCACACCGACGTTTGCGTTCAGATACCGGATCCGCATGGACGGTGCCTGTGACATTACACAGGAAGGGTGTGTTGCAAATGCGTGGCGTGTTCAGGCAGCCGCAGCAAGCACATTCAAGAACGCACCTTACATGAAAACAGCAGCAGCTTGCCAAACACGCACCACGTCTGAAGCATCATCTGGGAAAAAGACGTAGCATCCCAGGGCTTATGGTATGGAGGGAGGATCAAGAATACCCACGTAATTGTGCAATGCTCGGCCACCTGGACCAAACAGAAGGTGGGAGTGGTCAGGGGCAGAGGTTTCTGCAGGCAGATTTTGCGTGGTGGTGGCCACTAGGTGATGTTCCTCAGACTTTGGTGCTTAATTTGGAAATACTGGGGCCAGTTTGTTCTGTTTTTTGTTTTTCTTTGTCTGGCATGCACGTGTCCTACTTCATTAAAGTTCAGGTGTGCAAGCACCAAGCAAATAACTCAGTCACAAATACTGTGGACTATGATGTTTTTATGCCAGACTAGCAAACGTAAACAGATGACTTAGCATGTTAGCTTAACACAAACAGTTCAGTGCTGTCAGTGGATTTAAATTACTAAAATATGGATACTTATATTCTGTTCAGGATGCCTTGGCAAAGCATCGTTGTCTGTCAATGCATGTTAACACCAGCAAGACAGTATTAGAGCTCACACTGTATTCATTTAGTGGAAAAAAAAAGACTCAGTTTTGCTTGTTTTTTTTTGGTTGGTTGGTTGTTTTTTTGGAGGGGGATTCACCTGAGAGCACGCAGGTTGTGTAATAGCGAGCTTCTGACCTGGAATTCAGCTTCAAGCATTTCCGCAGCACCCAGGCGCAGGCGCACCGCTCCCACGTGTGGTCCCAAGGCAGCGCAGTTCAGTCCTCGGTGGTGTCAGGGGAGCACATGGCCTTGTGGTTTGGAGACCAAACACTCAGCAAAAGCTGAGGCTGTTGTATAACTGCTCTCCGCTTTTCTCTAGCTTGGGGTTATCCTTTCTATAATGATCTAGGAATAGGAAAAGATTGTCAATTGATTAAATGCAGCATCTTAGGGTACTGCTCGTAATTACTGTAATCTGGGGGATACCGTGCCATTGCTGACATCGTCTGACATTGCTGTCGATACTGACCAGTAAGTATCGACATTTTCCACGTGTCCCTTGTTCTGTGCATAAGCAGGAATCAATTTCAAAAGGACAAAAGCTGCGAACAACTTCCGTTTCCAAGACTGCCAGCAATAGGGCTCCCCCGCGTGAAATACGCAGACGCATAAATCTTAAAGCAAGCATTTTGAGCCTGGCAGCTCCTGTTCCTCAGCCTCGCGGCCAGCTGGGGACCGCTTCCTTCAGGTTGCCTTTGCTGCAGCAGGAAGGGAGCCGACGTGCTCCGCTTCCCTCCTGCAACAGGGGCTCGGCGATGGTGCGCAGAGGCAACAGCAGCCCCTTGCTGGCTTGCTTTCTGTCAGGAGTCTGCATGCGGCTTATGCAACATTTTAACACAGGGCTTATGTAACCGCTGTGATGTAGGGACTTGAGTTCTGCATCTGCCTGCAGAGAACTCCCCCTTCCGTACCAGGTTGAGATGCGCAGCGGAGAGGCGGCACAGAGCCGCTTGCCGGGATGAGCAAGTGCAGGGCCGGGGCGGCGTGGCTGCGTCGCGTTCTGCATCTCACCCGCGGGCGCCGGGGCTAAGCGCAGGGACGCGCCTGGTACCAGCGAGCCCGCGCCGCAGAAAGCGTCAAGCCCAAGTGCTGGGCTTCGGTTTGTTCGCTGCCAGCTTTTAGCTTCTAAATGGATGTGAGGGGAAGGCAGAGGCAGGGCACAGCAGCAGAAACCTGCAGGGCCTCACAGATGAGGATACTCAACTCGTCCACGAGTGACGTGATAATGCTTGGTGTCAGCCTTGCTAGTACCGCTGCGCGTGGAGAGCACAACAGTTTCTGCCACACGTTGTGACACCACAAAGGGTCAAAACATTTTGGAGAAGTGATGTTGTATTCCAGGTAAAGCGGGTAAACTGCTCCACAGGAACGTGAGCAGCAGGGCGTTACTTGGAGAGTTGCCACCCAACCAGTCTAACCAGCTGTGACTCAAGGCACCGAAGGGCTCCGGGAATGCAAGGGGCTGCGGGGAGGAGCCGCGCAACTCTGCTCCCGGGCTGCGTGTGCTCTCCCAGCCCCAGCCCCGCAGCGCAGCCCCTGTCCTGGCTCCTCTCAGCTCCCGAGGCTTGGAGCGCCCTGCTGTGATGCAGCTGATGGCCTACCCACCGTCGGCACCGCGTTTCTCAGCGCTCGGCGGGCAGTCGCGCGCATGGCAGCAGCACGAGCACCCGGCTCAGAGGCAGGAGCAAGGGAGGCCAGGCATGGGATCCCGCCTGATCCCTCCAGCACCTGCTGCTTGTTTTTAATTCTCTCTCCCCTTGTGGCCCTGCCCATAGGATTGCTCCTGCTCTCACCCCACTGTCACCAGTTGCTCAGGTGCTCCCTCTCTTCCTTATCCCAAAGCGCCATGACTCATCTTGTTGCACTCGCCTTGCCTATCCATTAACAAATTTCAAGTACTTCACCCTTCCGTCTTTGCTGTTATCATTACTCTCTCCAATTAGTCTGTTTGCTCAACAAACATTTTCTCCTCTGAGCTTTTCTAGGTGAATCTTTTCCCTTTCACTGTTGAGGCTGAGGAGGGAGTCAGGAGGTGGGGGCTATAGCTCCCCTCCTGGATGGGGCGTACACGTTTGCTTTATGATCTCATGCAGGCAGTGAAGTGCTACCTCTGTCTTGCTGACCACAGAAAGACCTTTTTTGTGGCACGAGGGCAAATCGCGTGGTTGTCAGCCTCGTTATTTGCTAGGCCAGCTCTGCCAGGAAGGCTTGTAGCGCGGCTGAGGGAACAGCGTGGCTGTCTGCTGCAGGCACCGCAGGCACTGCAGCTGGCGGGCCTCGTGTTGTTCCCTCTCACAGGAGCGGTGCTGCTTCTGGTTCGTGCCTCGGGACAGCGAGTCCCACTGCAGGGACCAGCGGGGCAAGCGCGAGCCTTGGTTTTGTCTGGAAGCTTTGCTAGAGAAGCACTTGTAAGGGAGAACTCACTAGTAAAACCATACTGACAGAGGAGACGGCAAGCGTACCTCTTCAGCATTACCCTTCTCCGCTGCCGCGTTCTGAGGGAGGAGAGCTCAGCTCCGGACGTCACTTGCCCCTGTAACATTTCACTTACGGAGAAACACATTCGGAATGGTATTTAGCGGCGTGCGGCAGGATCGAAGCCGCGCTGCGGTACCGCCGGTCTGCAGCGGGCTGCCCCCGCAGCCTTGGTCCGTGGCTGGCCTGGCGTTCGGCGTCGGGCTCGCCTGCTGGGGAGCAGCCCGCTTCTCAGCGGGCAGGGCCTTACAGCGCTCCGGGCCGCTGCGGCCATCCGCCC
>VXAL01000444.1:251163-263078 GCA_013399475.1 Chauna torquata | reverse complement strand
GGAAGGGCCGTCCCGGCGGCGCGGGGCGCGCAGCTCGCCCTCGGCCGCAGCGGGGGACGGGAGGGTGAAGCCCGGC
This sequence comes from Chauna torquata, assembly GCA_013399475.1. Classification (NCBI taxonomy): domain Eukaryota; kingdom Metazoa; phylum Chordata; class Aves; order Anseriformes; family Anhimidae; genus Chauna; species Chauna torquata. The sequence continues at coordinate 263,002 of VXAL01000444.1, read as the reverse complement.
GGCCGGGCTTCTCTCCGCGCTCCGGTGGCGAGGGCACGGAGGCCGCGGACTTAAGTGCGCGCTGTGACGTGCGGCACTGAGGGCCGTCGTCAGGCACGGTCGCCGTTAGACCGTGGCCGTGCGTTTCTCCGTGCGCAAGAGTTTACTTTTAAACGTGATTTCTTGTGTGCTGGAAAAAGTGCTGTTCTGTGGAGGGAGCTAAACACTGCGGGTTTAGCTGCGTGACTCCCAAGGAGCGTGTCCCTCAGGCCTGTGGCACTTTTGCTTCAGCTGCTTGACCACCTAGGCCAGGAGCATGCTTCGTCCCCTTTCAGGTGATGTTGAACGAAAAGGACTGTGCGTAGGAAGCTAGGACATTTGTTCAAGCGTCAAGGAAATCGCTCGCAAACACACATGTTGAGAGCATTGCTGGCGTCGCTAGGTATGGAAAGCCTTTTCCGGCGTCCCGGAGGCTTCTTGATGGGTTGCTGGGGCACCTCCTGGTGTCTGTTAGAGTTGTGTAACCGGCCTGCGATAGGCGCGGCTTCGAGCACCCCAGCACGGCTCACAGGCAACGGTAAGGATTTGCTTTCTGTGTTAAGCTGTCTGTGCTGCCCTTGGGCAGCTGGGAAGATAAGCCAGCATTTTGTACTGGGTTTTCTATCAGTCACAGTTTGGGTGTGTTTTAAGTAAGAGTACACAGGTGATGAGTGCTGTGGGGGATCTGACGGGAAGTATCTGGCCGTTAGGATTCACAGAGCCACGTTAAACGCCTCCGTAGATGCTTGCTTATCTGTCTGCTCTGCCTCCGCCTCTGCGTTGCGACGTGCAAATAACACGTTATCCTTCAGATATTTGCATATTACCTGTTTTGCATGGCAAGTGCGTATTTGGGCCTGAAACTTGCTCCTTCCTCCACGACCGCTCAGGATAGGAGCGGGTGGGTTTCCCCTGGTTCTTACTGTGCAGCTGAGAAACACGACCCTCTTCCACACTTAAGGCAGAAACTTGGATGTCTCCTTCTGTATGGAAACTGCTTGGTGCTTATGCAACTGTTGCTGACCCAATTGATTCAGTTTTCCAGATAGGTAAAAGGGACGTGCTTGAAAGCACCTTTTTTGCCAAGGCAGAGAAATGCTCCATGTTTGCACAAGAACTCCAAGAACTCTGTGTCTGGAGGGTTTTATCTTTTGGACTTTCAGTGCCGTTTTCAGTACGTAAGCTGATATTGTTCTTGTTATGCTTACTAGGACCAGAGATGTTCTTTTCCTAGAGAATTTAAGTAAAGCTGGTTTTTTTTTCCTCCCTTGATCTGCTCTTTTTCTTAGTAGTACACGAAAATGATTAGTATCTTCTTCCACTTCCTTGCTTTCAAGTAAAAGGTAACTTCTTTGGTTTTGTGTGAACGTGGTGTGCCCTTTGCAAAGCTTATTCCTGGCGTTCCGAGCTCTGCACGGCTCAGTGTCCTCAGCTGCTTGCAGCCTTGTCGAGCTGATGACTGCAGAATTCCTGTCAGCGTGCCTTTGCCCTGTGGGGCTCTGCAATTTCACCAGTTGGTTGGTTCCTTGTGGTGTGCTGTGGTGTGTAGGAGCGATCGTTAGGTCTTCCCTGTCTTATTTGCTGCCGTGTGCCCTGTATGCTTTTCCTAAGAATGTCAGCTTGCCTTCACGGATGCTCTGCTGCCCAGAGACATGATTTGGCGTTAAAGTACTTAATGTGAGTAAGTCGAATTAAGTTATACAGACTTATTTTATACAGCATGTTTACGCTTCTCTTAACATTCCAGTTGCTTGTATTCATTACCAAGAAGGAAGTGTGCCCTGAAAGTAACGAGACGGTTATTTCTCTTGGCGTCGCGCAGGGCTTGGGGCACGGCGGGGGTGGCGGAGTCGTGTTGCCTTGCTAGTCATGGGAACAAGCGACTGCGTGCCTAGGCTCAGTGTTATTTGTAACTAAAACAAACCTGGAATCGCTGGCTGGTGTTTGTCCGACAACAGCGAAAAGGTGTCTGTGTTCTATGAGACAAGCTTTCTGGGCATCGGTTGCTGGGTAAACGACTCGGACCTGCGAGGCCAGGTTTTGATGGGCAAAATGTTCTAAGCTCGCTTGGAGTTGCATGAAAGTCCCAATGGCAGTATTGGTTAGAGTGGAACATTAGAATCTGTCACAAATCAGTTTGTGTAATACTGTTGGAATAACCAGGAAGAAATGGGTCTGTTTTATTTTCACAGGTAACCAAAGAGCTGACTACTTCCAAAACTTTAACTTCCTGGAAGTGGTGGTGAATTAGGACTACGGCAGGTAGAACAGGATGTGAAGGTTTCAGTCTGTGATTCAGGGTGTGCAGCTCTCATGCAATTGTGTTTTTGCATACATCAGGCTTTTACAGCTTGGAGGAAAAAAAAACAAAGGTTTTATCGTTCAGGATCTTCTGATACTTTGATAGCTTGACTTCAGAGGAAGGTATCAAGGTACATCTAATTAAATACGCCACAAGGTGTTCTCACTGGACTATTGGCTTCAGTGTAACTCGTGAGGGAGAGACTGCAGAAAGGTCAGTGCTGGAGAAGAAAACTGAAGTAACCCTTACACTGGTAAAATAACAATAACTACATTATTTTGCTTGATAGTTTTTTTTTGTCCATATAAGTTGTTAGAAAACGTCTGTCTTAATTTCCTCTTAACATAGGTGATGCTGCATTCTCTGAGGAAAACATATTTGCTGTGTACCTGAGAGTTTCTTACCGTGTCCTGGAAAAAATCCAGTGCTAACAGAACATTGCAAGTGCCTTAATAACAAGAATAATTCTTGTGCGTGGTTCACTCAGCACGTGTTAATTGTAGTGAAGAATGTGTGGTATGGAATGGCAATTAAGATGTGTATGTCCTTTTAGAGGCTGAAAGGCTGACAGGTGTGGTTTTTTGTGCATGACACATGGCTGTATATTGGTAGGTGTTGGAAAGCAGAAGAAAGCAAGCAGAAATCCATATGGAAGCTTAATTTCTCTTCAGAGGTTGCAAGTTTTGACCTCCTGCTAGGGAGGCATGGTCTCCTGACTATTTGACTTCCTCCTTTGTATGGCCAAGTACTTCTAATACTGTTTAGACAATTTAGCTTAAGGATGGAAGTCTTGTTTTTTTGTTTTTTGTTTTTTTTAGGAACACCAGCAGCAGAACAAACCCCTACAACTAAATACACCTTTGTCTCAGGGTAGCTGGCAAATTTGGAAAACCGATGAGCACCGTAGTGTCAGACATGCGTTTGTTATGCACAGAGCTTGTGTTAGCGACTGAATAACTGTCATGTTTGCCTTCGTCCCTGTACTTGTCAGGCCTGGGTCACCTCAGCCTTGCTGGACTTGTCCTTTGTGAGCTGCTCAGATGGGTTCTCCTGAAGGAACGTGAGCCTTCAAATGAAGAGAAGCAAGGCAGCGGCCTGCTTGCAGCATCTGTCTGTGACTGCCACTTGGGTGGCACACGTTGTGCACATGAAAGGCTCTCGCACCTGCAGTGCAAGAACTCCAGGGAAACATGACAATGCCTCGTATCAAACATTTAATTTGGAGTTGGGGTCAAAAGGAGTCTTAGTCATTTAGGATAGTACAACTTCTGCCGTTTTCACTTAACCTTTGAAAAACTTGTAAATCAGTGCCCACAGCATGAAAATCATGGCTTTTGAGCTGTCATCCCTCGCGTGACCTTGTTGTTACTGTATGTTTAGCTTGGCCACATCCCCGACATGGAGAACAGAGGGAAAGGCTGCTGGGTTTTATGCTGAGCTCCAAAACTGCATCTACAAGGTCAGACTGAAATAGCAAGACTCTTTGTAGTGATCACGTTAGCATTTACTGCTGCAGTGATTGTTGTTATTCCTGGCTATAAACTGGAATGTTTATCATCAGTCGTATAGCGAAGACAACAAATAACAAGAAGAGCTTGTCCCCCAGTGATGGGGTTCTTAAAGCACTTCATGCTGGAGATGACAGTTAACTAGCTTTTAGTGAACAACTTCCTCTTTGGCCTCTGACTTGGCAAACTAAATGCCTTATTCAGGAAATGTTTGTGGCCATTATAGCATGAAATGGAAAATTAAGTGTTCAGGGTCATTGTTGAGGTGAGTTACAAAGGGAAACTGAAGATAGTTCATGGTTTATCTCCCACTAGTTATTTTAGCAATTTAATGCTAAAAAATGGCCAAGTGCATGCAGCTCTATACAGCTTGAAGTCTGCACCAGCCCTTTTCCTGATAGCAGCAGCAGCAAACTACTGAAGAACACATCAGATAAACACAGGAAGACTCCTCCTTCGAGGGGTTCAGACGCATCTGAATTGTGGCATTTTTCAGAGCTAGAAGTAGCTAATCTTAAAATAAACAAATAAATAAAAAAGTTAAAAAAAAAAATTGCTTCTAATTAGAGCTTAAGTGGAAATTGTGTTAAATATCAGAGAGAGAAAGCTGGGCATGGTTTTTATTTTTTTACTGTTTAAACAGCAATTGAGCATGGAACCACTTGCAGCAATACTGAAAGCCCAAATGGGAACAAAAGGCTTGGGAGCATTCTTAGTTCTCAATGCTTAAAGGAGAGAACGTCTCTGCTATGTGCAAGCAAGGATTAATATTAAAGACTCTAAGTCGTGGTCTTAGGGCCAGGATTACTGCCCGTCAGCTGCAGTGGAGTAGCATCTTCTGGTGTTGTACAAATAGCTTTTTGTACTCAGGCGCGGATTGTAGTAGTTGGAACATGGCTTTGGGAAAGGCCCGTGTTGCTTTTTTTTTTTTAATCTCAGTTCTACCACCTAGAGTTGATTCCCTAACCTGTAGTACTACAACACTGGAAGGACATCTCTGAATAACAGGGCTGCAAGCACATTAACGCCTGTTTGTTTACTTGCCTTCCCAGGTGTTGGACAGACTTCCACGGTCTGGGCCGCACTCAGGCCGTCTCCTCTTGCAGGGTCCGCTGGTTATGGACCAGCCTGCCTGGCAGCCTCCAGGTGAACGGCAGCACCCTGGCCCGCTCCAGCCGCGGCCCCACCACTGCCCCCGGGCCCCACACCTCCCCCAGTTCAGCCGCTTCTGGGCAGGCTTTGAAACACGGGTTCCGCCATTGACTGTGGGTGGAGAGGTTTGGCAAGCCTTGCCTTCTCCGCTGAGGTTGCTCACAGAGGTCGTCGGTTACTGAGGCTGTGATTGAGTCCAAGCACAGCTTCCCAAAGGCCAGCAGGTTCAGACGAAAAGGCTACAGCCTATAAATAGAGTAACCCAGCGACGGCTGGGACTGTGGGCCTTCTTACTCCTGTGGTGTTTTACTGGGTAGGAGGCGTACTTCTGCTGTCTTCCAAAATGCCAAAAATATTCAGAATGAGGGAAGAAAATAATAGTATTAAGGAAAAGTAGGAAACAAAAGCTGTCCTGTTTGTGGAAATAGATTAAGGAGAAACAACCAAACCAACCAAACCACAGAGGTCTGGGATGAGGAGGTTGGAAAGAGAGGGAGAGTTGGAAACGGCAGTATGGTGCTGGTGAAGAAGGTTTCAAGCACTGTTACTTTACAGTTCCCAGGGCTGTTAGGAGCTGATGAAGCTGGGGCGGCAGGATGGGCTGGAAGCTGCTTGGGGCAGTAGGGGGGTGAGGCAAATCCGGGAGGTCAGGAGGAAGCTCAGATCTCCCCAGAACCAGCCGCAGAGCTCGAGACAGCTCTGATGCTCCCTGCTGCGCTAGGGCTGACCACGGCCCTCCAGCTGCCCGGAGTTAGGGGTTTTGTCACATAAGAATGAAGTAAATCAGCACCTTTGGTGTTGTGTTCTACTGAGGGGAAAAAAAACTGTCGACGGTCCGCTGTTGGTGACAATTTGCGCGTTAGACTGCATATTCTGCTTTTCAGGTAGACAGGAGGTCTGTCTAGCTGGTGTCTTCCTGAGCGTTCGTTAGTGAACGGTGAAGAAACAGCTGCAGTGCTGGGGTCACACCAAGAGACTATTCTGAATAATGCTGTGTCCATAACATGTCTGATCACTTCATAGTTTGTTCTTGGATTGTTTATTTTCAACCTGGAGGGTTCCGGTCCCCATGTAGATGTGGGTGAGACTGTGAAAGCGACCTCTTCTCATTGTGGAAAGAGACCGTTTTGTCAGGTACTCCATTTCCTTTCTTTTTCATGCGACACCACCGGAAGAAGACCCTTCACCTTCTTCCATAGAAGATCGGTTTGAAATGAAGGTGAGGGAGTGTTAGAGGTTTGGGGACTTCTGTTAAAGTCGTGTTCCATGTCACCTGTAGTATTTGTGGAAACATATATCCTTGTGCTTTTGTAGGTGGGTAGGAAGAGTACCTAGCACATGAAGTGCCCTTGAGCGTGCCAGGTCCCATCCCAACATCGGAGTACTGGCCGTCTTAGAAACATTTATTGATATGTCTTCTGCAACATCTAGTTTGATTAGTGCGTCATTGTTGTCTTGGCTTAAGGAACTGATAATTCCTGCATCACCTTCTCATGTATGTTTGTGACTGAATACTGTTTTGTGACATAACTAGTATTCCTGCATGTTGAATTTGGTGGTGGTTTTGTTTTTTTTTTTGGTCATAGGAAGCAGATCTGGGTGAAAGACTTGACGATTTGGATCTCCGAAATGATTTAGATATTCCTGATGTTCCTCCATCATCAGACAGCACTCCAGAAATCTTCAAGAGGGTTTTGTCGGGCTTGTCTGCCAGGTATAGTAAAAGAAACAAGTTCTCAAATTTGAGAGCTGCTGACCGAGATCATTACAGATTGTATTGAGGTTTTAGTTTTTGTTTGATACACATGAAAAGTCAAGGATAAATTTTTATTTGGTATCTTGATTGATGTATTTATGCTTCAGTAGCCCATTTAGTGTAATATTTTTTGCATGGGACCTGAAGATTGCTCATTGCGTGCATAAATCGCCATAATGTTTAGCTACAGTTTACTTAAACATTTCTGGTTGTTCAGTCTATGTATCCACAGATATCAGTATCAACAGATGTTCCTTTACCTGGCAAAACAGCTGCTTTGCTAAAATGGGCAGTCAGTGATCACCCATTTTTGTCTGTCAGTCCTCCAAGGCTTGTGTGCTTTTTCCTGGCAGCCTGTCTTTCACACGTAAGCCTTTTTGTGGCTGGTTCCCCGTGGCTGCTGCTGTGAAGTGCTCCCTGGGGGGCCTGATGTATTTTCACAGCACCTTCAATGAGGGGCTGATGCATAAGACTGCAAGTGAGCGCATTTTGTGGGGAGGAGGGAAGATGGCTAACTTGGCTTTCTTTACTGTGTCTCCTGTTGAGTTTGCCGGTTGCTTGGTTCTGTGTTCCTTGCTATGTGTCTTATGAAGCAAGATGTCTGGACTTCCTGCCGCTTATCTCCTTGAGTCTTCACTTAGCGGAGGAAGTAGCTTTTATTTTCGTTTGTAACTGGTTGCTTTTTATTCTCTTTTTTCTTTATAGATGGAAAAATTGGTGGATTCGTGGAATTCTAACTCTAGCTATGATTTCTGTGTTTTTTCTGATCATATACATGGGATCTTTCATGCTGATGCTTCTGGTAAGTTTGTTTAAATACATTCTGTTGTGCAAGAGTTACTTGATCTCTTCATCGTGCATAAGAAATAGCTGGAAGTGAAGTGCAGACATAACAGAGAGCAATTTGTCTCTTCTGTAAATACAAGTATTATGGAAAAACTGGAAAGGTTCTCGATTGGGCCTTGTGGAAGAAGGCCTTCTCGGCTACTTTGTTTAGGTAGGAATTAAACTAACAAGTTGAACGGTGTTTTGCCTTGAAGCTTATGAATTTACTGTCATCCATTTGCTCGTCTGGGTCCCATTACTTTCTCTTTAAGTTTTGTTTGAAATGCAGAAAAGGAGAGTTTCTTTTTTCAGGCTGAGGAAAGCAGGCAGCTCTTGTCTGCTGGCAGTGCCTGGCCCTGAAAGACTTTGCTCAGTCATGCTCCATTAATTCTCTGCTTCTCCCCAGGGCCGTCTTGGCACTTTGGGTTTATCCGTAGAATGGAGCTAGGTGCCTGTCCAAGGTACAGAGATAAAAATGCATTTTTAGGTCATGAAGTGAACAAGTACCATAATAACATTCATACACATTGCACGCTGCTTCTTTCCATCATTTTTATTGCTGGTATTTTTAGTGAATAACGGTTTAACTATTTTTTTTCCAGTTGTGGCAAGCAACAAACAAGGATGCGGCTTCTAAAACACTGAAATTAGTACTTCAGAGTAGCTGTTTGGATTTTTCACTAAATTTTTGAATAGTCAAAATTTTTTTTTTTTCCATGCTACTGTGAAACACTTCTTGGACAGTAATGTCTTGAGGTACTGGAATGCTGTTTCACCAGTATTATGATCTGCATTACAATCCCTACATCTGAGTGAGTCTGGTTTGTATTTCCTGGTTTCAGAAGAATGACACAACAAGCTTGTAATTCATGGTTTCAGTGGCGAATGATTTTCTTTTGAGTGTATGAAGAAACAACAAAAAAAGCTCCATTGAAGTGTAGCTCATTGTAGAGGCATTTTTTTCCCCATCTTTTTTATTTTTATTTTTTAATAGTCTATAACACTTCCAGAATGATAACTGGAGCACAAAGGAACTAATCAATTTGCAGTGTGATTTGTTATAGTGTGCTCTGAGACTGCAGTCATTGGTAAAGCTATCGGGAGATGAACTGAAATGTAATTGAAATCAGTATGGAATTAATACAGAATTGTTCCTCTGTACTATAAAGCAAAAACTCAGAATGGTCCTCTAATATAATCAACTCTTTCTAAATTTGACATTTGTTACAATGTAAAAAAGAATGGAGGAAAAAAACAGTTTTGCTCATGAATGATTTCATTTCACTGAAATCAAATAACTTAAACTGTCACAAGCGTTGTTGTGCTAAAAACAAATCTTATACTGTGATGGAAGATGCCTGGAGACTTGTAGGAAGGGTAATCCAGGTAAGTCCTGAGGACAAGCCCTGAGACTGGTCCCAAAGGTTGGGAGCATATTTTACATTTGTCTGGTACCGAGGTTACAGGCAGAAGCTTCCATACCTTCATCCCCAAATGTCCTTTTTCACTGTAAGGCACAATTCTTTAATGTTGAAGTTGCGTATAGCATTTGAGTTTATAATGTAGGCAAAGCAGAAGACAGCATGAGATAGGCGGACTTCAAAGTTAACTCGCTGGGGTGGTGTGATACTGTTTAGACAGCGCTTATGTGTTGAGCAAGGTGAAATTTGTTCATGAGCGCAGGTGCTAAGAGAAATCCTGCAAAGCCTGATGTGACGACATGCACGGTGAGTGTGGGTGGGTTCCTGCTCCAGCCTCTGCACAGGATTACTGCTGCCCCGTGTTTGGAAATACTTGCTGTGGGGGCAAGGGGATCTGCTTGGTGACTGCGGATTAGGCAAACTGGCCGAGTCCCTCCGAGCCCAGCAGCTCACAGGACTCGCTTCCAGACTTGCATGGGCAAGCACAGCAGTAGCGAGATCACAAGACAACACGGAGGCTGTGCAGGGTGTGACATGTAGACCGGCGCTAGACGAGCTGTGCCTCTAATCATTAGTGCTAGTTAGCAGTGTGGACTTACCCTTAATGAGGCACTGGCAAATGGAAGACCTGGCTGTCCAAGTTGTGTTGCAGAGCCCGTTTTCTCCATCGGACCTTGAAAATACTTCTTAAATTTAAAAATAAAGTATAACCAAAAGAGTAGAAGAGCCTTCTCTTTACAGGAAGTGCTTCTGACTTGCTGCTGCTGAAGTGCTTTCCTGAGGAGGGGTCAGGAGCTTTCCCTCGTTTCTGGAGGGAACTCTTGCAGCTAGCCCCGCGTGCCTTTCCTCACCAAGCTTTGGGTTTGGGTGGCAGGGATGGTTTAAACAGAGCTGTACTTTTCTTGTTCTTGCTTGGAAGCTGTCTCCTTTCTGCATGGAATTGGAATCCAGAATAATTTATTCCCCTTAGTGCAGGTTGCAGTGTTCCGCACAGCCCTTAAGAGACAACTGCAGTGTATCTACATAGTTCTTTCTTTTCATTTTAGGTCTTGGGCATCCAAGTGAAGTGTTTCCACGAAATCATTACTATAGGTTACAGAGTCTATCACTCGTATGATTTACCATGGTTTAGATCCCTCAGCTGGTGAGTAGCAGCAAGACCATCAATAAGTAGAGATTTGAAATGTAAGTCTTTCCAGTCTTTGTATCCTGTCAAGGTGGAAGCATGGCTTTGTAGATCATGTACAAATGTAAAACTTGACGTCCGTTTCTACTATAGGATTTTAATTGCCTTCCGCTTGCGTACTTGAACAAATGAGTTGGCCTTTTATTACTTGAATTTTTTCCTGTTATGAGTAAATATATATACACACAAATGTGTGCATGCATATACCCTTGAAGTCAGAATTGAGCATCTGAAAGCTATCTAAAAATGTACATAGCCAAATAATCACCTGACCTGTATTATCCGAACAGCTTTGAGGGTTATTTTTTTCTTTTTGCAGTTACCTCTGTGTAAGAAATAAACAGAATAGGTACTTTAAAGGCTCTTCTTCACACACAAGTAACTAAAATCGCAATGTACAAGTTCTACATCCTTTCCCATTTTGCATTTAAGCACAGGACTGCATAAATACGGAACTGTCGGGGGATCTTTTGAGAGCCAGAAGACATGATTAATGTTTCTGGCAAATCCCAGATACTGGTGACAATGTCCTGCTTATGTAGGGCTCGGTAGGGCTGGGGAAATGAACTCTCCTTCTGAGTTCTGGGAAGAGAGATGAAGGCTTTTCATTAGAGGTAGCGTTTTGAGGAAGGTATTGGATGTGTTTTGTCTCTAAGGTGCTTGAGGACTTGATTGTTTAAACATGACCTATTTTATTTTGTTGTTTGCTTGTTAAATTAATTGAAATAATCTAAGTTATTCCCTGCCTCTTGTCACATTGCTTCTTCACTTCTAGAAGCAATTTTACTGTGAAACATGGTGGATTCTTTCTGTCAGCTATCTGTACAAGCTGTTTGGTTTCCTTTGCTCAGTCCTGGGTTATCGACAGGACTGCTCTGTTCTCTGTATTATTCTGTGGCTTCTGGATCTACCGCTGGAGCAGAAATAGACACAAATGACTCTGTGGTCCTGCCAAAAAATTCTTAGAGGATGTGTACGTACCGCTTTGTCTACTTTGGCGTTTAACCACGGGCACCTGCATACATGGAGCTCAAAAAAAACTTTTCTGTTGCTATGCTAGTTAAAATCAAAGTTCCTTTCAGTCGAACATCTTGCTGTTGGGACTGTGTGTTAGGACATTTCAGTGAGATAGGAGAATCCCGTTATTAATCTGAACATCAGCTGTCAGGCATAGTTAGAGATGTGAAGCCTTGCAAAGGGAGCTCTAACACCGACTCAGGGCAGAAAACAAGTACTGATCTCCATAAACGTATCCAGAGATCCAGCCTGTCTTGAATCACAGGTTTTTAGCTTCTCTGGCTGACTTCAGTAAAAAGCCGATGAGTATGCTGCCTTGTGGTGGTTTTACCCGGCTGGGCAGCCGAACTCCACCACAACTGCTCACTCACTCCCCCTCCTCAAAGGAACAGGGGGAGAAAATACGATGGACAAGGGCTCAAGGGTTGAGATAAGGACAAGGAGGTTGCTCACCAATTAGGGTCGCGGGTAAAACAGACTCAGCATGGGAGATTAATATAATTTATTGCTATCACTGGCGGGCTAGAGCAGTGAGAAACTAAAAGCAAACTAAAAACACCTTCCCCCCATCCACCCTCTTCTACCTCCTCCCCCCGAGCGGCGCAGGGGAATGGGGAATGGGGGTTGCGGTCAGTCCATATCGCTTCGTCTCTG
>VXAL01000444.1:208672-251041 GCA_013399475.1 Chauna torquata | reverse complement strand
GCTACAGGTCCGGCCCGGAGCCTGCTCCTGCGGGGGCTCTCCATGGGCTGCAGCCTCCTTCAGGCCTCATCCACCTGCTCCTCCGTGGGCTCCTCCACGGGCTGCAGCGTGGAGATCTGCTCCGCCGTGGTACCCCATGGGCTGCAGGGGGACAGCCTGCTCCACCATGGTCCTCACCACAGGCCGCAGGGGAACTTCTGCTCCGGCGCCTGGAGCACCTCCTCCCCCTCCTCCTTCACTGACCTTGGTGTCTGCAGGGCTGTTCCTCACTCCTCTCACTCCCAGCTGCTGTTGCACAGCAGTTTGTTCCCTTCCTTAAATCTGCTCTCCCAGAGGCGCAAACAACATCGCTCATTGGTTCAGGTCTGGCCAGCGGCGGGGCCCTTCTGGAGCCGGCTGGAGCTGGCTCTTGTCTGACGTGGGGCAGCTTCTGGCTCTGTTCACAGAGGCCACTCCTGTGGCCCCCCTGCTACCAAACCCTCACCACATAAACCCGATACGTGCCTAGAGAGGTGCATCTTGTTCTGATTTTAGATTTCCAATTTATTGGGTTTTTTTGGAGTGCAGCCTTGACATTTGAGGATCCTGCCGTGGCTTTCCTCCAGCAAGATGAGTAACTGAGCTTGTATGTAAATTTGTCACAGAATTATTTGCATGCTGGCTGTTTTGATTGAAAGGACGCAGCTATTACTACAGCTTTTCAAAACAAATTGGTGGGAGTACATCCAAACCCAGCATTTGATAGAGGTGTAATGTCACCTTCAGATATCTCTTTCTGAAGGATTTTTCAGAAGAAAAAAGATTCCTGTACTTTGAAAATATCTAAAAAGGACTTGCATAGGTGTGGAGTATTCAGGACTGTAGTTCTCTATGAAATGATTTCTGTGACGTGTCTTGTTTTTTTTAATGTAGTTGCTTTAGAAAAAGTAAATGACCAAAATTTGCTTGTTGGAGGAGGCTTTGACCCAGAATTAAAAGTGAAACACTGGATTTTGTTTCTATCCTGAGCCTTTTCCACTTCTTTGGTTTTCCTTTCGTGTTTTTGGGGTGGGGGTGATTTTCTTTTTTTTTCCCCCCAAATGAATAACACAACTATGTATTATCTTGTTAAAATAACAGATAGCTCTTGCATGTTTCAGGTACTTTTTGCTGTGTGTCAACTACTTTTTTTATGGGGAGACTGTGGCTGATTACTTCGGTACATTTGTTCAGAGAAGAGAACAACTTCAGTTCCTAATTCGTTACCACAGGTTTATATCTTTTGCACTCTATCTGGCAGGTAAGTGTAGGAAATGGCAGAAATGAAAGAACATTGTGCTGCATTTGTTTCTGTGTTTTTTTTTTTTAAAGGCTGCTTAGCTTTATCCACTCTGTTGCTCTTTTTCTAGTGCTGTTGGTGGAAATTCACAGTTCCATTGTTATCATAAAAATATGAGTATAAATTTTACATTCACTGAGAAGAAGGTAGTAGCCTAAAAAAGTAGATGATCTTGAGAAGGCTGAGCTAATAGTTCTCATTAGACCCCACTGAACTGGGGTTCAGTACCTGAACATGAGAAGAGTATTTTGGCAGTCTGTGGAAATGGCTTGTGTGTGTCATTACTGTGGCGGGTTAATGCTTTATTGTGTGAGTGTTCTGCCAGGTCTACAGCAATAGGGTTTACTGTTAGATTTTAAACGGATTATTGAAAAGGCCTGAGACTTTATTTTGTCTGCGAGATACTCTGTTGCTTGCCTCATGGATAAATTTTCCTCACAGTCCAGAGGAGGAGTTCTTTAAAAGCCTCCTCTCTCTGTGAACAAGTAAATACAGTCCATGCTGCTTTCAGGAACACAATATTCCTTTAGCTTCAGAAGTAGTCAACTGAAGACTCAGGCTGACCTAAGGGACAGGAGACTGCCCCGCTGCAAGTATTTGTAAAATTGATGAGGAAAGCTGATCTTAATAAAGAACTCTGTCTGCTGTTACTGTTTTTTGAACCAGACAAAAATTCTAGTCCATGCTTAGATCACGAACTAGAAGCCAGCTTTGCAAGACCTTCTTCAGCTGGCTTCGCCCCAGGGGGCCTAACACAGCCAGCGCCTCATGGGCGCTGCAGGGCGACGCGCGGGGAGGAGGCAGCCAGCCACGAGCCCAGCGGGAGGCCGGGGGTCCTGCGGGTGCCCGCCAGCCCGCTCCCGCAGGGTGCTGCTCTAGGGGAGGACGGGGCTCTGTGTGCCCCCGGGGCTGAGGGGTGGCACGGCTCCCTGTCGCTTGCGCTCCGCAACATGCGTGCTTCACGGTTCTGTCGCCTGCAGCCGTACGCCTGCCTGGGGTGGGGGGGCGAGGAGGTGTTTGCCTTGCAGTTACTTCTGTGAATCGTTCAAAGCAAGCTTGTTGACCTGGCTCTGGGTACTTCTTAAAGGTGATGGTCTCCTCCTCTCAGAATGGATGTCCATGATGGGACCTCGTAAGTAATGAAATAGATGCTTCTTACTAATGTTAACTAAATCTGCTTTAATGAGAATAATTCTCTATCTGCGGTTACCAAACAGAAGCAAGTGCTCCGAACAGACGGATTGGAAGCTGCTTCAAAGGCAGAGAATTACTGGTACATCGTGGTTCAGTGGGATTAGATATACAGTGGTACAAACTACGCTTGCTTTGTTTTACAGGCTTCTGCATGTTTGTTCTGAGTTTAGTGAAGAAACACTATCGTCTGCAGTTTTACATGGTGTGTATTACCCACTTTGCTGCGGTCAGTCATGTTACAAATATCACTAGAAAGGGTCGTGTCCTTATGTTCCTAAAATACCTTGGAAGATGGGGGTGGAAAGTACGCTTCAACCAACAGTAATGTGAAAGCAAGTGATGTTGGGCTGTTGGGCATCTCTACACCTGGGGGCTGCTTATTATCTCACAAAACACAGTCTCTCACTGAATGCAAGCTGTGATTTGTGGGGCCCTGTGCGTACACAGCGTGATGCATCTCCTTTGGTGGCGGCAGGCGGAGAAGGGAGAGGCTCCTGGTGAGTGGCGTGTGCCTTCTGCATGGGTCGGAAGCCAAATACATTCAGCACAGGGTCGGACGTGGTTCCGGTGACTGAAGCGTCCCTTTGTAGAGGCCCCGCTGCAGTGCTGGGAAGGAAACCTGACCTGAACGCCTGCACGGGAGATGGATTCTGTGACAATTAACAGCAGTTCTGGCCCTGTGCTGTGCCTCAACAGATCATTCTTCTGCTGTAAAAAAAAAACAACAGTGTTTCCGTCTCCCATATTTGGCCTTCTAGTAAGGAGAGTAGTAGATAATCAAGAGCACAAACACTTTTTTTTTTCATATACTTCTTGTGCCTTTTTTGTACCTTGTAGGTCAAAAACTAATGGCGTAACATCTCATCTATTTAAAAAAAAAAAAAAGTAGGAATGATCAGAAGCAAGAGTGAAACAGTAATGCAGTACAACTCTTGTCTTTAAAGAACTTGAGTGCAACTTTAAAGATTTCCTAAAGGTCTGTGGCTGCAGGTAACGCCTCTGTTTCTACAGTGCCTTAGGTCACATTTTACCATTGCAAGTCCCTCATTTTGGACTAGGACTTCTTAGCTGAGCACTGTATAACATTAAAAAAAAAATCTCCTATTCAAAAAGGATGTACCCTATTTGTGAAAGAAGTTGCTTGACTAGGGGGAGATGTAGCTTTTCTGGGAGAGGTGGTCTTTGTTTTGTAATCAGCATGGCACAGATCTTGGAATTAGCACAAGGTAATTACTTTCCATGATTCCCACCCTGCTTCTGGAAAAAGGAAGGGCGAACAAAAGCAGTTGGTCATTTAACATTGCGATTGTCCAGAAAGCGTTAAGGTGTGACTCCAAAAGCGTTTCGGTAGAACAGAGGGAGCTGTGCATCCTCTGCGTGGGGGGCACTGTCTGGACAGAGGAGGAGAGTAGCCATTTGGTTTGAGTTGGTGTTCCAGTACCACTGTATAAGTAATAGAAGTTTTGTTGCAGAGGTGCCTTAATTAACCAGCAGGTAATATTTTCAGAAAGCTAGAGACAGTTCTTGCACGCCCTTTCAGCCGTCTTACTGGAAGTAGATGCTGGCTGCCACAGGAAAACACGTGATGAGGGAACTTAAAGAAGTAGGACATCCTGAGTATTGAATAGCCCAGACGTTGAGTTCTTAAATTCAGTGTTCCGTGGAAAAATGACCAGGTCTTGACCTAGGAGTTTTTGGAAAACAAAATATAATGTAGAAGCTTTACTGGTAAACTGTTTGGAAACCACTTTACTGCATACTGCTGCTGCAGAATAAATGCCATGTACCCAGAGTAGTATTGGTGTAGTTGACAGTTTAAATGACCATGCCCATAAAAATTAACACTTCCTTTTCACTAATCCTGAGAAATTTCGTGCTTCCTAACAGGACTGGTATTCTGTCATGATATCTACATCTGTGTAACATGACTTTCACGAGTTCTTCATTGCCATTTTATTGTTACAGTTCTAACTTGTCTGTTATGTATGTATACACAGAATATCACATTGCTTACATTTCTTTGCTGCTTTTGTGCTGAAGGTGTATGTCTCACTGAATTGGATGTTAAACAGCACGTTAAAAAGTTCTGGGTAAAGAAAATTGATGGGGAAACCTTTTAAAGTTTCAGTCCTTGCTTCAGAAAGCCAGCTAACTTTTGATACACTGTATGCACACATCTCTTGCAGTATTGCTAGAACTGCTCTGCGTGTGAGCTCCTTCATCTATTTATAGCTGACACGCTGGTATTGATCGAGGTGTACTGATCGATGTTCTCACTAACTGTTGTGTTGTTGCATTGTTAACAGTTCGCATGGACTCATGTCACTTTGCTGATCACTGTAACTCAATCTCATCTAGTCATCCAAAATCTCTTTGAAGGCATGATCTGGTAAGGGGACAGTAATGAACTAATTTGTAACATTGCATTGAAACGTTCGCTCGTTTATATAGCAGATCTGGTCAGGGAATAACCGTGGGAACAGTTAAAGCAGCACAAAATAAGGAGCACCCAGGCCTAGTTGGACAGGACTTGGAGGAGGTGGGAGCAATGAGGTAAAGAGTCCAGGGCAGTGGGCAGAAACCTCTCAAACTAGATGGGCAGCCTTAGTGTGGTAGTGTCAAACAACCACTTCATTTGCCTGCAAGGATCAGAATTAATTGCAAGCGTGGTGAACTATTTTCCATGGCCTTTTACTGAATGCAGGAACATGCAGCAGTTCTTTTTCAGTTACTTGGGAGCTTCGGGTTGGACTATTTAATTTGGAAGACCAGTCTGGCTTTAGGAGCCTAGTTTGAGACCTTTCTGGAAGGTTTCAAGGACATAAAATCCTCAGGGGTTAAAAACAACACACTGGGGATTTTGCAAGGTAACTCTGAAGATGTTCTCACTTATTTTTAGCAAGCAAACCGAATAGCCCCAGCAAGTGAAGTGGTATGTATCAGTGGTCTTCAACCACGTGTCTTTGGGTCTTGTTTGAATGAAGTTCAAGTGAAATGGTACAAAAGGCTACCCTTTCTTGCTAACTAATGGTAGTCTCCAAGAGCAAGATGTGTATTTTAGAAAGGGAGAAGTGCTTTTCTTAATTTTGTGTGTTCAGGTCAAGTCAGTTTACTTAAAAATCCTTAAGAGTGTAAATCTTGAATGTTGTTTGGTCAGCCCAGTGCCTCCCTTCCATACATATTAAATTTTGATGATGCAGTTAAACTTGGTGACTTCAAAACTTGTCTCTCAAAGAGAGGTAATGTTTTCACAACCCACACCTCTTTAGGGAGAGTGTAAATTACAAGTTGGGAAGGAGAGAAGCAGCACATGGAAGGTAGCGTGTTCTTCCAAGGATATAGTACTGCATGGTTCTCCTTCTGCTTTCCCTGATATAGGGACAACAGGGGAGATTATTGCGGAAAAGACGTGCTCGCATTTAGAAAGTAAAAACCAAAGCCTTTGACAGAGTTTGTGTGAACGAATTCTTCTCATAGTGATCTTACTCATGTGCGAAAAACTGACCCTAATTTCCTTGCTCACTGCCTACTTCTTATTTGCATTGCTGCTGCTATTGCACCAGGCAATTTGGCAGGTGGTCACAAATTCTGACTTCGGCCTTATTGATACATCTCTGCTTTGAAAAGGGAAAAGGAGGTTAACAGGTTTGAGTAGCAAATTCAGATGCTGTCTGCATGCAGAGAACGTTTAAAAAGCTAACGCAGGCTGCTGCAAACTGACGAGAGGAAGAGAAGAAAAAGATTTTTTTTTTCTTTTTTTACATTTAGGTATCATTAAACTGTATAAGAGATCTGCTTATTTTAATGTTACCAGTAATGTTAACATGTTTATTTCTGTTGATTTCTTAATAGTAGTACCAGTCTTCAAATCTGATAGAAAAAGCCAGCCTGTTGACGTTTTAAGCTCATGTGCCAAAATCAAATTTTAGCTTGAACTAATGTGGATCTCTAATGGTCTTTGCTAGCTGAATGTTAACATCAGTATAGCTAAATATGTTGCTTATGTGGGAACTAGGTGAACAGAATATGAAACATAACTATTTCTAAATATTAAAGGAAAAATTACCAACCAAAAATGCTGCTGTGTCTATTACAAGTTTTTTCTGTCCTGTGTTTAGGTTCAGGCAACTTCTCCCCCCTCCCTCTTTTGAAACTTTCTGTGCATCTTTGTCTAGGTTTCTGGTGCCGATTTCTAGTGTTATCTGCAATGATATTGCCGCTTACATTTTTGGATTCTTCTTTGGCAGAACTCCATTAATTAAGGTATGTGTTTAGGTACTTACTCAGTAACGGGTTCTTAATGTTTACAGCATTTTTGATACATGTTCAAAAATATGTTTATAGAGTAAATAGTTTGAGATATACTGCGTGTTACACATTTGCTAAAAACCACACTGTTGATCTGATTTCTAGAGATTTGTAAGTGGAAACTGGGATTATTGTGAATGTAATACCAACATAGTATAATAAAGTTGCGGCCTATTTCATCATTAGCTATAACTGCTTTCTTTTTGGATTTCATGTGCAGGTTAAACTGCATGCTTCCTTCACAGAAACTGTCATGTGAAATGAGGCATTATGTCATGTACACCTACTCCTCATCTGGTCTCACTGATGTAGCACTGAGAAGGGCTCAAGTAGTAATCTTCCAGTTCTGGTAGTGTATGCAAGACCCTACAGAAAGGCATGAATTGTTATTTTCATGGCCTTGCGATGTTAAATTTCGTGTATTTGGTTGGTTCTGATATTAAACTGCTCCCAAATTGGAAGCCTGTTGGAATTTGATGAAGAAAATAGCTTGCTACGCTGGTCTCTCTAGGCCTGCAGTTATATGCCATATTTGTTTGCCAGTCAGTGAGTAGGAAGCGAGCGTCTCCCAAGGACCGTCCCAGCAGTCGAACACCCCGGTGTCTGTCACCGTCTGAATGTGCCCTTGCTACCCAAGGTCTCCAGCAGAGCCGTAGCTCCTGTACAGTTAGCCAGGTCTTCTGTTCGAAGAAGCTGGGCAGCTTAATCAGGGTCAGCTGTGGCCGGAGGCAGGCAGCAGCCTCCAGCCTGCCGCAGCACGGCAGGAACGGAGCTCTCTGCTCCCCTGGGCTGCCCGCTGGCACCAGCCAAACCCTGCTGCGTTCCCTCCCTGCCTGGGACAGGTCCTGGCCCTGCTTTTCTATTCAGTGTTTAGCGACTGCAGCTGGTGACTCAGTATTTCACATGCACGCGTGTTCACAAGTAGGAGCTTAGGTTTTGCAAGCGAGGTCCAAAAATAAAGAGGTGGGGGGGAAGAAGGTTCAGTGATGCAACTGATGCAGCTCACTCTCTCTCCTGTGCCTAGCTGTCTCCCAAAAAGACCTGGGAAGGCTTCATCGGAGGTGGCATCTCCACAGTTGTGTTTGGATTTGTTGTAAGTAACCACAGGACTTTCCTTGTATCAGGTTCAGTCTTTAACTTCCTATCTGCAATTGGAATAAAATTACTGATAAATTAGGTCACCTCGAACTGCTAAAAGCCTAAGAGTTAGGGTTTTTTTGTTTGCTTGTTTGTTTTTTTAGCTAGGGAATTCCACTTAATCATAACTGGTTGTAAAAGCTGAGCCTGGCTTGCATCTCACCTGAATGATTTATATCGACTATTTTTGCCATTACTGTTAGACTACATCAAGAGTTGTTTTATCTAACAGTTGCATCCCTATTTTAAAATTTAAGTTTATTAATGGCATTACTTATGCTTTGTAAAGGAGTAGTTTTGTATTACATACTTCTTAATGTCATCTTTCCTGACAGAGTGCCCATGGGTTTAGGCGGGTGCTTTACACCAGTAGTATGCCCGGAATAAAATAGCAACATAAAATAATTGCTTTTATATGTGATTTATCACCGAGGTCAACAAAACTTGTAGCTGCCAATCTTTGTAGTAGCGGTAGTTGAAGGTTTAATGGAAAAGTGAACTGTAAAGAAATAAGTTGTTGATGTTTGGGGATATGACAGTGCAGAAACAGGCACTAGATATGAACGTGAGAGGTAGGAAAAGAAAAAGTTGGGAAATTATCACTAAAGGCATTGGAGGTCCACATCTGCCTGCCTTGTTGAGGCATTCTCCAACCTAAAAAGAGGGCTGATTTTACTCCATTGTGGGTTTCTTTATTACAAAAGATTTTCATAATCCTGAGCTTGCAATAACAAAGCCATCCATTACAGTGTGATTTTTAACTGTAACAACTAATGCATATTTTACGAGCTCTTCTTCTGCTTTCCAGTTCTCCTATTTTTTGGCTCAACATCAGTACTTTGTCTGCCCAGTGGAATACAACAGTGAAACCAACAGGTTTGTGACAGAGTGTGAACCTTCGGAGCTCTTCCAGATGAAGAAGTACTCTGTGCCGCTCTTGCTTCAAGCTGTGTTGGGATGGGTAAGGAAAAAAACAACGCTTTAATTAAAATTGGAATTATAATTCCCAGCTTTAACACTTTTTTTATAAACCTTTTTAGAAAGGTGGATGAACACGGGTAGGTCTTCTGGGATAAGAACTGAATCGATTCTGTGAGCTTCTCTTGCTCACGTGGGGAGGTGGTCACCGAATCAGAATGGAAATGCATTGCTGAAGTCACCCGAGGAAACGTCTCTGTGTCCTTGTTGCCTGTATTTGTGCCGGAAATGGACGATACTGTTCACTGTACTGCTGGTCACTCGAGCGCTCGGCAGGAAGCTGTCACAATCTTGTGGAAAACTGGCAAAGGCTTGTTATGGCCCAAGTTAGCAGTAAGGATAAATGCTTGTATTAGTAGAACTTCATTCCATTTCCAGTTAGTGTGCAGCTGCAGGAAGGGCAGGACTTGTGCTTTCTTTGTCAAGTAGCATCTTGCGTGTTAATGCCATTACTTCTGTTCTGAGTGGAAAAAAAAGAATATCAGTCATAATTCCAAACAATGGAGTCGCCGACCCCTCTCCTCACACCCAGCCTGCACCTTCTGGCAGGAGGGGCGTTGTGTCTTTACCTGGCAGCAATGGGCTCGTCACTCCTCCTGCCATAAAAAGCACCGCGTCCTCAGTCGCAGGCTCGGGGGGAGCTCCCGCAGGAAGAGACAAAATAGATAAAAACCACAGTCTGCATCTGTTTCTGTTTGTTTATTTATATAACTTAAGGTCTATATAAATTATTATATAGTTATTTATATACACACTTCCCCCCCGAGAGAATTGTAGATATGCACACACGTCTACACGCGTACATATACACCCCCACAGCCATTTACATGCAGCCACACCGACGCAGTCATGCACATCTACCCGTACACGTACACGTGTGCACATGCATGCACCACATCCCCAGGCATATATACACCTGCCCATACCACATCCATACTCATGCAGATACGCACCTACACAGATGCACACCCATGCGTATACATATGCGCCCACAGATGCACACAGCCTCACCTCTGTACCCCACACCTGGGCACACATGTATATACCCACACGTGTATACGTACACCTACACGTATATACCTGTGCACGCACCTGCACACATACAGAAGCATATACATGTACGTATGTGCATGCACGCACAAGTATCCGTGCATACCCACATGCATATACATACATATATGTGCGCACAGATGCACTTGTGTACATACAGACAAGTATAGATCCCACCCCTGTATGCATGTACGCATACATATATCTTGCACGCCCCATGCGCACACGTTCACACATACATGCAGGCACATGCATACTGGTACACACATGCATGCACGTGTGCACATACATACACATCACACAAAGCCACACCCCGCGTACGTGTGTATAGATACTCATATGCATACACCCTGCACACCCATGCATACACGCACACGTACATATGCACATGTATATTTACATGCATGTACACTCACAAACATGCTTATGTATGTGCACACACATGCATAGTTCTGTAAACATGCACACGTGCATCCATGTACAGGTATACATTTGCATACATGAGTGCACATTGGCAGGCACATAGACATGTATACACATGCACATATATACAGATGCGTACACGTTTACACATGCATATTTACATAGATGGACACTTGCACACGTGCACATATATATGCTTATGCATGCATATATATCATACACACATGCACTTACATATATGCACCCACACATGCGCATGCACATATATACACGTGTACATATGCACACATACACAGACACGTGCACCCCTGCACAGACATACACAGATGCACATATGCACCCACACATATGCATGCACACTGCGCACATGCACATATATATGCTTGCACACACATATATATGTATGTGCACACGCATGTGCACATGCACACAAACACCCCCACGAGCACATATATAAACACATACACATAATATACATCCACGCAGAGATGTGTGCATCTACATACACACCTACGCGTGTATACCCACAGATAGACACACTTATGCCCATACATATGTGCCCTGGCTTACACACACATACACATGTGCAACCACACTGCCACGCACACCCATACAGACACGCACACGTATGTCCTTATCTTTCCTGTAAGGCAAAAAGGAGGTGACTGTGATAAACACAGAACGTGAATGGCTAGCGCGTGGGTTCTGCATCGCTCCTGTGCCCTGTTGCCTCAGTGCAAGAATAAGTAGACAGTGCTAAGAAAGATGCTGGGTTTTATTTACTTTTATGTGGGTATAACGTAGTGAGGAAAGTTCATGTGGTTGTAGTGGGAAGGCGCAAGCTGGAAATTGTTGCTGCTATTTGTGAAAACTGAGGACTGTAAATAATTAATGGCTGCAGTTGGTACTTTAAAAAAAAAAAAACAAGACTGCGTCTAGAAGAAGTGCTGATATTTTCATGCTGAATGAGCATACTATTGCTTCAGGGACTGTGGAGTTGATTGCAAATTTAAAAATGGGGTTTTTTTTGTGCATAAAATCAGTGCGTGGACTGAGGTGGCAGAAGTCTCATTTTCTCCAGCTACATTGTGTGTGTTGGTAAAGGAGAAGGAGACGGGAACACCCGGATCTGTGATAGTCTAGTAGAGATGTCAGTTAACCCCTAAAAGAGATGGTGCTTACACACGCGCTTTGGGAGTAGCATTGCCAAGCTATAAGAGGCCTTTTGAGGAGAGAATTAGTTTTAGCAATACTTACAGAAAGTCAAAATCATTCCAGATGATAGTTGTCGTTGGCCATGATGCAGACTGGAAACATAAGGTACAGGAATTTTCAGCTATAGATGGTGTGTGTCAAGAATTGCCAGGTGAGGTGTGTTCTGTGTGCATCAGTGAGACCAGCGTAGCGTTACCTCAAAGGCTGGAGCTTGTGCCATTGACTTGAAAGTGCTCAAAGCTAAGTTGCAAAATAAAATAAAATAAATACTTAGGTTGATTGTCATCTTCGGCAATGAGTACCTGTTCTCCTTTCTAATAACGAAGTCTGTTATCCCTAAGAACTGTAATAGATCAAAAGAAATTTGAAGTCTGTGAACAGGATGAGGAAGACAATATATAGTGAAACTTAAAACAAAAAATATTAACGGAGGTAAACCTTTTATCTCCCATTATTGCACTATGTGCACATAGGTGACAGTATGGCAGACTTGTGCAAAATTCCTCTGTCTCATGAGAGCACTTGAAAGGAGCAACCACAACAGTGAATTGCATGACAGTGACTGGTTCTTGGGGAGCGCTGGGTCACCTGGTCTTCAGAAATACCTTTGGATTTGTGGAAAGCTCTTTTTTTTTTTTTTTTTTAACAGAGGATGGAGCTGCAAAAGCAGGGCTGGGGAAGATTATATTCCTTACAATTAACTTTGCTGAAAAGTATTACTTTGTATTAGGAAAAACTGAAGCTTTGTGGTAGTTTGCTCTGTAGCAGCCTAATTATAAACTATTTAAGCTGAAATATGCCTAGAATTAAACACACTGAAATATCTCGGTAATTATTTTTTCATGTAGGAAACGGTGAATATGTACCCATTCCAGATGCACAGCATTGCACTGTCAACATTTGCTTCTCTAATTGGGCCATTTGGAGGATTCTTTGCCAGTGGATTTAAAAGAGCTTTCAAAATCAAGGTATGTCATCATTCCTATAAGCTGTCTTTGTTTTGATTGTCTCTTTTAATGAGAGTGGTTGTTTTGTGTTTTTTGTTTTTTCATTTGTTGATTGTAGTACTTAGTCTTTCTAGGAAGGTGTTTGAGCTGTTTTTTAGCATCAGTAGCAGCAATCTGTTTTATCAGATATATATATATATATGTGTTGTTCCTAATTTTTTTTTTTTTTTGCATGTTGGTTACTAATTAGTCTTCCCAGTCATGCTGCTAAAGTGATTTGGATGAGCAAGATGTGAGATAATTATATGTTACACAAATGGCAACCTGTAGATACCTAACAATTGCTGACAGCAGTTTGCCCTTCAAATTACAGCTGGCTCTGTTTTACCAACAGAATCTGTGCCATGTGCAGATGCTGACATGTCAGGTTCACCAAGGCATGAGTGTTTGGCTGCCTTTGCCAGCGCAGTGCTGCCTTGTACCGAGAGTGTGTATTGGCAAACGATGTGACGTGCTAAACTCTCTTTATTGCAAGGTGTGCGCTGTTGCTTGTGGCAGTATTGTCCCTGGCTGGCATTAAGTGGCAGCTGGAGTATGGGAAGAGGGCAGCCCCAAATTTTCTCCTGACCTCCTTTATGTCTTGGTAGGACTGCTGTAATTCTTAACCTGTTGCTTGTTGTTCTTGTTCCCTGTGTCCACTGGTTTTGGCATGTGCTTTGCACAGAATCATATAAATAAACCTCTGTGTTTGTGCTGAACTCCCATACACATGCTTGTACTTGGCCCTCTTCCTTACGCTGGTGCGAGCAGCTTGTCCGGCAGTTTGCTAGCTACAGCCTTGTGCGCTGTCATGCCTGTTAGCCACAGCAGCAAGGGAACGTTTGTGTGAAGAAGGGCTTTTTGGGGGAAAAAAGATACATCTGAAAAGCAGCAATTTAAGTACAACGTATAAAAGTTGTTTTTTCGTAATACCACTGTGACCAAAGGGCCATCGCAGGGACAGGGATATGCTGGGTTTGTTACTAAAGGCAGCATGCACGTGCAGTCTGTGCCTGCCCAAGGGCTGGAGCAGCACAAGCGCACGGCTTGTTTACCTTGCTGGCAGTTGCCTCACCAGACTAAGGTCAGGGTTTTCACCGGGCGGGTACACAACTGAGTGTGAATGACACAAAGGGTACATGAGGGTAGTTGACTGATAGAGCTGTTCTGTGGACAAGCTCGGGTAACACAAAGGTGGCATATTGACCCTTGTTTGCATCAAAGTACTTTTTTTTTTTTTTTTAAACAAATGATTTATTAATGGCAGGGCTTTGTGATGCTGTTAAATATATTTATATTGCATGCGCACATCCTGGCTTTTAATTATTGTTACCAAGAAGCCACTGGAAAAGCTGGCAGGTGAATGGGCCACACGACCTGTGAAGCCAGTGGGAGGCAGTGAAAAGAGTTCTCAGGTTACCACTTTGCTGGTAGCAAATATATATTCCCTGGAAGTAAGTGCTTCAGTAGCAGCTACCAGTAGATGATAAGGGAAGAAAAGCATTAAAGAGGAGAATGAGATCCTGCAGAGGCAAGAAGCTACAGCCATTAGCTCGAGAGGCTTGCTACAAAGTGGAATGACATACACGTAGACATGGATGTGTATTCAGTAGGGGCAGATGTGCATCTGACCTACAGCTGTCTTCTGGTGTGTGACTGTGGATAAGTTGTTTCATCTCTTTTTTTTTTTTTTTTTTTTTCTCTTATCCCTTGACTCCTCTTTGCAGTTAAAAACTCCCTTAGCATAGAGGCTCTTGCTAACTTTTGGCTCAGTGCAGTGAAACCATAGCTTAATGGCGGCCTTAAAATGCTGCTGTGAAGTGATACTTCATTAGTGTGTTTCGTCTGAATCACTTACCGTGACTTTTTTTCTCCCTGTCCTTCACACCCAAAAGGATTTCGCAGACACAATCCCAGGGCACGGCGGCATAATGGATCGCTTTGATTGTCAGTACTTGATGGCCACTTTTGTTCATGTCTACATCACCAGTTTCATAAGGTATCAAATTTTTGAAATTCAAAATACATACGCTTGCATAGGAGCAGTACCACGGTGTTGTGATCTGAGTTGTGTTCTGTGGCATTAGCATAGCAGAAGTTGTTTCTAAATCTGTTTTATGCAATGACTTCAACATACAGAACCATTAAGAATGCGTACATCATGTAAGATTTGTGTAACGTTAAAGCTATGCCCAGGGTGTTAACGGCACCCTGTGTAACCCAAATACCAGTAAGTGCCTGTGTGGCAGCCTCGCAGAAGTTCTGCTGGAATTGACTGATGGTAGGGAGATATGAGGATGGGGTTCCAGCAGGAGGGTTGTTTGCTGCAGCATCCGCTTACCTTTTTTGCTTCCTAAACAGCCTGTATGTTGAGACTGCACTTCTTCCCATAAGCTTCAGTATTTCTCAGTGGCCAGCCTTGAGGTTTTCTGTTGGAGCGGAAAACACTATGGTTAAAGAGAGTAGACGACTTCTTAAAAATTGTCATCCCACACCAGCTTTCAAGAAGAAATCTTGGGAATGACAATTCTACTACAGTCATTTTAGTGTCTGGGGTGGGGGGAATCAAGGTAAGGGGCTGGAGGTGGCCAAAGTGATACATGCCCTTAGTTTTGTATATGCATATGAGTAAATAGTTATGAGATGACTAATGAGTTACAGATTCTTTGCCTCATATTCGGTCCATCGTAGAAGTACGCTGTAAATAAGTGACTGGCTGAAAATGAGGCTGATGGGTTCCTGTTACTTAGAGAAGTATAGTCTAATTGGTGGATTTCTTTTCTGACTTTGACAGCTTTCCATTTGGTTAGTAGTTCACAGCTTATCTGGCAACAGATATTAAACTAAAAAAGACCTTTTGATGAAGAATATGATTACAGTAGTTAAGAAGGAATCAACGAATCTTCTTTGTCATAAACTTTCTTAATATCCCCATTTGACAGCAAATACAAGCAATGCTTTTCTCTTTTTGTTCAGATTCAGCTAAGGAGAATGCTTTCCCAGTGATGCTTGTCCATGCATCCTGAGGAGATGGTTAGACTGGGAGAAATCCATAGTTTGGTATCCCCCAAAAAAGGGGAAGGCATTGCTTGTGCAACAGGGAGAAAATGGAAGGCTGTCTAAAAGCTTCTTTAGAGCTGCTGCTCATCAAAAAAACTTATTTCATTGACAGGGGTCCAAATCCCAGCAAAGTACTGAAGCAACTGTTGGTCCTTCAGCCAGAGCAACAACTAAATGTGTATAAAACCCTGAAATCTCATCTTGTCGAAAAAGGGATCCTGCAGCCGTCTTTGAGAGGATAGTATGTCCGAATGGAGGATGATGAGAAAACTCCATTTAGAAGTTGTCCTGTGGAAAAGCACTATAAATGTGCACAAAGACGATAGCTGAAGGAAGAAAGCTTCATGGTCTGGAAGAGGTGAATGTTTCTTTCCTGAAAGGAACGTGAATGCTGTGACTTTCTGCAAGGACACAGATCTGTTACTCCTAAAATAATTAAAATGCTTGCAAAGTAACAGTACACGTGCTATGTATTTTATTTCCTGCAGTGGATGGTATCAGGCCTTCTTCAGCACCAAGCCTGACAAGATCTGTATTTTAAAAAGGTAACCACACTTTTTAAATTGTCCTGGATTAGAACAGTAAGACCACACACCCAATGAGCTATGTATCCAGCAAATTTTAGTGAAATTTCTCAATTCAGTGGTTGTTTTTAATGAGTTCTTTAATATTGTATGTCTTAGTGATACTTTTTTTGGTGTAAAGTGGTTACTGAAATGAAAACATAGATGAGGCAGGCAGTTGCTTGTTTATCTACCTGGGTGCTCGAGTCACAATTGGCCAGAAAATACGTTTGCCTGTTCAAAATGGTACTTAGGGACTGCTCTGTCAGACTTCCTGTATTTACTAAGTCACTATGAAGGTTAAACTTAGCTGTGTTTTTAATTAATCAGCTTTCTTATGAAACTATTTCATCCTTTCAAGAGGGAAATATCTTTACTGAAGTATAGCTGAGCTGTTTGGGCTGCAGAGCTGCTATTTACGGATTATGAACAAGCGTGTACGTCCGTCCCCAGGAGTAGCAATTACCTGACAATGGGATTCTCTAACCTGTAAACAGATTGTGATGAATTTGGAGTTTAAGATCTTGGTTTCTGCAGGATGGTCAGTGTCTGAAGACGTTGCTTCAAGCCTTATTCCTTGTGCCTCTTTACTACTGTGTAGAATGGGGATTTTTTCCTCCCTTTTAAAAGCACTTTGAGGTCCTGTTTTATTAATGTGTTACTGAATGAAGGCAGAAACTTTTATATCATGAATGTGCACGTTACAAGGCAGGACATGTGGTTCTTCTGTTGCATATTACTATTTCCTGAGAGGATCTTCAAGAAAGCCTGGGCAACGATGTAGGGATTTGAATGAAGAATTTTTACAGGAAGCAGTTATGCTGTAGAATTAGTGGGGCATATGAGAAAAATTGATGCTCTGTATTTCTCAGTCCTAGCTTTTTCTAACTTTTTTCATCATGTGATAAGTCTTGATGCAAATTAAAATCTTTTCTTTTTTTCTTGAGACAATGAAAATGATTCATTTACAAACAAAAAGCACAAATGCCAATTCGGTTTTGATACACTGTGATTTGATATGGTTTTTCCAACCAATTGTAAATAAGTTTCTCCTGCAGTGATCATACTGATGCCGCATATGTCTGTGTATATATATATAAATATATATATATATAAGGTGAAAATTTTAAATAGTTGGTGCTACCTGAGAATAAACCATGGAGAAAATCACTAGGGTTGATGATAGGCTGTCTGTAAAATTGAGACTGGTTGTGTTGAATACGATGCACATGAATCTATTGCATGCTCTGTTTTGCACTTACGCTACAGTACCATGTGTATGTACAGCACGTGCGTGGAAAAGCACTCCTACACATGGCTGTGAACTAGAAATCTAGCTCTAGAGTAATTCCTGTTGTTGATGTCAGATATCTGGCAGAATTAAATTTTTTATGGTCCTTCCTACAGCTGACCTGGAGGCTGCAGGACTATTTTGAAAGGGCACTCTGAAACAGGTCGGCTCTTAAAAATGTTGTAAACTGCTTGTCTGACAGTGGCCATGTCACTTGGGCTGGGGACTGAATTTTGTCCCTTCCACCAGAAGGGCAGCATAGCCAGAGGTTAAAAGATGGCGCAGCCAGGAAGTATGTGGATATGTTTCCATGTGGAAAGGTGCTTGAAAAAGAAGGGAAGGGAAAACGGGTGTGGGCATCAGTAAGGATGACCAAAGTAGCATACCTTGAAAATTAACTTGTCAATGAGGCTTTGGTTGTGTACAGGGCTTTTGGATTTGCTTGTGAAGAAACATAGCTTTATTGGAACCAGTATATCTTCATCCTATGTTTAAAAAGTAAAATAAAAAATTATATATAGAATATACATGGAAAGGTAATTGTTGCTTCTGAAACTTCAACTTTCTAGTGTAATTTTGTAGCATGTATAATACGGAAGTTAAATTTATTTTAGCATGTACTACAACAGACCATTTGAAATCTGTTGCTATCTGTTTGCACAGTAGAAGGTACAACACTGCAATTCTGCTGTTCAGTATTCAAATGAAGAAGGGATCACTTCTGAACTTATCACTTTTTCTAGAAAGAATAATAGCATTCTGCTGGCTTAGGCTTTGTAAATACAGCTCAGCAGGACCTGTCACTGTGAAGTGACAACTACATTTGCTTACTATGAAACGCGTTTATCCCAGTTGTTACTTCTGCTAGTTTGAGCACTACAGCATGATCAACAGGACAGTTTAACTTTGCACCACTGATTCTTTTCACTTGTACTTTTGTTAAAAGTTGCTGTAATTACCTATTGAGCAAAAAATTGTATATTATGTAAATACTGTAAATGTTTTTGAGCATATAATATGTTTTAGTTTGTTCAATCTTTCATTGAAGCAGGCATTGTAAAAATAAAACTGGGACATAAATCTTCCTGTGTTTTGTGTTTACTTTGTTTCATTGGTTTCTATGCCCAATGGGTGGAGATACCTCAACAAAAACATACTCTTCTTCCTTAAAGTTGCATTCTCAATAGTGAAAGCAGCAATTAATTTCCTACCTTTTTGCCTTCAAGACTTCAGGCCATCCTACATGGTTACTGCAGGCAACTTGTATGTGCTCCTCTTGTCCGAACAAATGCGAACTTGCCATCTCTTCCCAAAGGTATCCACTTCCATGCAGTGTACTTTCCCCCCAAGCGTATGGCACGCAATGCACGCTCCTGCCTGGCTACTGCAGCGAGCTGTGCCTGACAAAAGTGTAAAGTGATGCTCTCATTGCCCCCTAGGATCATTATTCTTGGTGCAGGAAACATTGCTGCATGGGGTCTCTACGGGTGACTAGCGAGATGCTAGTAGTGGCTGCCACAGGCAACAAGGCCAGATCCTGGCTCTCTTGGTCCTCTTCCCTGCAGTTCCCAAGCAGCAGCAGAGGCCACCACTGCAGGTGGGAGGGAACACGCAGCAGGGATGGGCTCTGTGCTGCTCGACAGGCAAGCTGTGCTGGCCCGGGCACGGCGTGGGATGTCCTCCAGTCTGCACCAGCGCCATGCCACAGGGCAAGGCTGCTCTGGGCAGCTGCCGTGCCTTCCCACCTCTGCTCCCAGTACCTGAAATTCAATGGGAGAGAGGGGGAGAGTGCAGCAGCATGAGGATTACAGCTCCTGTCCAGGGAGGACTTGGATGGCTCTGTCCACTCCAGTGTTCTGCCTTGGCAAACACAAGCAGCCTTGCAGTTTCTTTGGTGGCAGGGCTTGTGAAATTGTCCTGTTTTGAATCCCACTTCCCACATGTTATTCCCTGCATGGCTGGCACATACTGGTGAGCATGCACAATGTGTCAGGATGAGGGGATGGCAGCTGATAGCTGTCTCTCTCCTGTTGTCCTGTTCCTTTTTTGGTTGTGGATCCAAGGCCCTTCTCCTGCTACAGACTTACCATGTGTCCATGAGCGCCTCCTCCCACGTGGAGGGGACGACAGGGGCTTCAGTTCAGAAGTGCACACTTCTGTTTCCAGCCACCGTCCCCCCACTCCTGACCTATATCCAGCCCCTATTTGCCTTTTGTCTGTCTTGCCTCTGGAGCAGGGCAGAAACTGCGGGTGGTCCCCTGGCAGCATCCCTCCCCATGTGCTGTCTGGAGGGTGATCTCGCCTGTTACTTGCACAAAAACAGGAAATTTTTACATTCGATAGGCAGAAACCTTTAAACAAAGCGTGCTTGCTCACAGGACAAAGCTGACTGGGCTTACAATGATGGCCAAGCTGGTCAGTACAGGTTTTGGAATCACAGAAATACCGTGAGTTAGAAGGGACCCACCGGGATCATCGAGTCTGTCTCCTGGAACAGAGGAACTGAAATCAGTTTTCCTGCCTGAGGCACTAGGTGTGTGTTCTACCAAAGCAGTGCTCTCAGTGCTGTTCTGCTCCTTGAGAGTACAAGATCTGGGTCGCTGAATGGACACTCCAAGTCGTGCTACACTGAGGCAAGTGAGAGGAGCTGCTCACAGGGATAGCAGCAAAGCAGCCTGACAGCACAAGTAATCCTTTTTTTTTTTTTTTTTTTTCTGTAGTTCTGGCAGAAGGAATTAGTTGTTTGGGTTTTTGCTTTCATTTTGACATCAGTTGTCCTACATAACAATAAGCCTCATTGCACAGAGTCTCTTTGTCCGTGTTTCACTAGAACCTGCACAAAGCTAAGGTACAATTGCTCTCTCTCTCTCTCTCTAGCAAATAGTTGGTTATAAAATGGAAAGTCAACTCCATGCTTTAGCTGTTTCAAACTGTACAAACTTAGATGCAGTCCTGTAGCCAACAGGATTCCAGAGGCAGGCTGCAATGCTGGGGACTCCCACAGACATGTACTGCTGAATACTGCAGGAACTGTGAGATGTTCAGTGCCTAGATTGCACCCTGCATTCTGAATACTGGTGCTTATGCAAATTTCAGCAACACATCTTGATCTCTACAGCAACAGGTGAGAAAGACTATTTTTAGAATTTATTTAGGACTTTGACAAGAACAAACATATCCCTTGCAAGGGGATATGAAAAGGCAACATATAGGGAAGTAAAGCTATAAAACTTCAGCCCAGTTTAAGTACCATCAGTTCCTTTGCATGTAACGTAAACATTTTACTATCACCTGAAGTTAAAAAAAAAAAAAAAAAAAAGAAGTGTGTCTTCGTTTTAGCTCGCCAGTGTGCAGCTCTTTGCTGAGCAATTCTCATAGCACAAATGACCCAAGCAACACAAAATTACCACCGGAGCCCAGCCCCTCTCACCCCGGCTGCAGGGGCATGGCTTGGGACACTGCTGCCAGCATGGGCCCAGTTGCACCTGCACCCTTCTCCTCCACCCTGGTTATCAAAGCAGGTGAGGCAACTCGAGGCTGGGCACCCAGCACCTCAGGGGCAAGAGGCAGGGCCCAGGCCTCTCTTTTGAGGTCCAGGCACTCTTCCACCAATGTCTCTCGTGTGTGCCCCCTCGTTTGCTTTTACCCTCGTGACACACAGGAACAAGAGATGTGGCTCCACAGCAGCAGTTTGCTGATTTGAGTGGTCACTGCTCTCATATAGAGCAGCCAGGCCACTGCTCACAGGTGACCTTGTTTTGAGCTAATCCCACCTGCAGCCCTGGGAACAAGGAGACACATTTTTCACTTCTGCTGTTAGATTCTGTTCTTTGATCACAGGAAATGAAATACTTGTGCTATCTGGCAAGAATTGTGCACTCCCTTAAAGAAAACACAGTGAGAGCTCTAATTGCCCAATCGTGGCTTTTATTAACTACCTAACTATGGCTAATCATTGGGGTTTGTGTGTACTTGAAGGGTGTTTCTGACTTTGTGCACTTTAACCTCATTTCTGCTGTTATGACCTATCATACACAGCAACTGTATGATAGCGCAACATACTGAGAAGCAATTGCCATCAGATTCAGTACCACGCTGTGTCCAGCTTCACTGAAACACGTTTCAGGGCCAGACTATAACTTCAGAAGTAAACTGTAAAAAAAAAATTGTAGGCCAGGTCCTATCTTACTGCCAGCAACTAAGATGCAGGCATGCCTCTAGACAGCTGTCTCATATTTGTTTTGAAGATGAAAATCAAGATGAAATGCAGCATATCTGCATTTAATCAGTGCCTAATTGTGCACTAGAAGCTTTTCTTTATATAGCATCCTTCAGGCTGTTAAACCCCTGTGCACCTTGCACTAGAAGCTTTAGTGTATCTCACCTAGCAAGTTGCAATCTACCTGAGTTTTACTGGAGCTATCCAGACACTTTGTTACATCCACGTGGCCAAGGATGAGCTTAAAGCTATGGGTGGCCAGAAGAGCACTCAGACTTCCTTACATACCTGCTCCCACCATATGCTTCTGTTGCTGTCTGGCTACAGTCACTGCTGAGCAGACGACACTCAGCTAACTCCTAGGTCAAAGTACAGCCGTCTATACCGTTTACCTTCCTTCTTCTGTCTAACAGGTGTTCTCCCTTTTCAAGCTCAGCTTGTAAGACTCAAACATCCATAGCAGAGTCAGGTTAAATAAACATGTATGTTACTTAAAAGCAACTCTGTTTTGTGGACCTGACTGCACAAGTTTGTGGTCACCACTGCAACTGCAATACATGTGCAGCTCTTTCATTGAACTGTTGTGGGCTTTTTGTTTGTTTGTTTGATTTTGTTTCAGCCAAAGCAGACCATGCCATCCAAAGAAATAATAGATTTTTACTTTTTCCATAAGCATTTTAGGCAGTATCTATGCAGAGCAGCTGGACCCAAAATCATGCTTGGGCCTTGTACAGGCTTCCCAGCCAGGCCCCAAGTGCCAACAGCAGTCCCTTGCTATTTGTGAGGCATCGTGCTGCTGGGCAGCCCACTGAGCTGCTCCCAGCACTCACCTGTGTTAATGTCATGGTTTCATAGATCTTGCTCCAGTCTTCCAAGGCAAGAAGTTTCAAGTGAGGAAAATACTTGTGGCCAGGTGCACTTACCAGGGACTTCTGGAGACCATGCTGTTTGGCGTGCTTGTTTATGGCGTGACAGTGGAGACAAGCAGATTACTGACCATGCAGATGACACAAACACAGTGGGAGTGGTGCTCGGAGCAACCTGAAAAGATGGAAAAGTTATTTAGGCCAGTTCAGCAAGGACAGGAAGCCACACTAAAGCAGGGTGCCGGTGGCCTGTAACTGTATCTCCTGCTCTTTTTCTGAGGGACAGTGGGATCACAAGCTAGCTGTAAGTAGTATGTGTTGTGGTATTACTTTTTGCTTTTGTTGTTGTTTGTTTGTTTAGAAATTGTCACCTGTAGCAGAATGTCTGGTTTCTAACTGCAGGAATAGAATATGCAGGATGCACAAAATAATCCTTCTGCTTTACTCAGCTCGTTTGGGGTGGCCAGTCTGCTTTGAAGTACAATACTGTAAGAAAAATGCAGAGCTACAATACTGTAAGAAAAATGCAGAGCAGATGATTGGTAGTTTTTTTTTTCAAGGAATCAGAATGATCAGAGGAAGATTTAAAGCTGCTGTATACAGAAGCTTGTCAGGCAACCCCCTCAGCGTCTATCTGGGGAAGACAGGGCTTGAAGGGGGAGACAGAAGTGAGGGATTTGTAAAGAGCCATTGCAAAGAGCAGGGTATGAGATGAGCAGGTCTGTGATTAGGTAGGACAGGACTGCCATGTCAGTTCCAATAGTAAGGCAGTCACGGCTTGAGAAAAGACCTGGCCAGCCTAGAACATGAAAGCAGCCCCAGAGAGGTGGCCGCAGGCAGGCAGAACCTTGCACTCCCACCAGTCCCCTTGCAAACGGCACACCAGGAGGGACAGGCTTGAGAAGACACCTGCCTCTTGTGGAGAGCAGCTCACCACCCAGCCAGCAGCCTCCACATCAAAGGTATGGCACAATTCATGCTGCTAGTAGGTAAGGTGGTAGAAACAGAGTAGCCAAAAAGCTGCTTTATTGCACAGAAGCCACCTGAGGCGTCAGTGGCCAAAAACCAAGAAGCTGGTCAATGTCAGGGAACAGCAAGGAAAATACACCCTCTGTGAACTGACTTAGCAGAGCACTGCAGCGCCCTGGCAGACACAGGGCCCTGCCTTGCCGGGGACTGGGAACAACGAGGACGGGGACTGTGTGACCCAGGGTGGCCTTAGAGAGATGCTGGAGCTGCCTGCTGCTCCGTGCTGAAGACAGCTACAGCCTCTTCACTCAGGCCATCTTAGATTATGGTAGCCCCACTGGAAAAAAAAAAAAAAAAAACAGCTTAAAAAAGAGAAGCTGTAAGAGTCTGGAGCGTCCTGGCACCTGTCGCCCAGGCTGGTCTCCTAGTAATACCAACAGGAGCACAGCCCACACAGTCGGCTAACAGCAGCCACGCTGCAGAGCGCTCACAGCCTTTGTCCCGCCACTCGGTACTGGCCATTGCAAATCCTGTCCTGAGTAACTTGTGATTTTATTTTTCCCATTTCTGTACTGATTTATTACCAACATTCCCTTGCTGATTTAAGCATTAAGGTTGAAGCATTCTGCACCAGAACTTCGTGTTATCATCTCCTTTCTCTGGATGTTGGCTCTCATTTTCCTTAGGGCTTCAGGAAAAACACGAGAAAACAAGGTACACCATAAAGATAGTGAGATTTCTAGAAGCCCTTAGTCGCACAAAGTAATCCATTAAAAGCCAGTCAGCAGTTTTGAGTATTATGATCCACTCCCATGATCTGAAAAGAGGTGATGCTGACAATCTGTGCATTAGCAGGTATTGTAAGAGTGACATTTCTGTCCCTACTTCAATCTCTTCCTCACACCCTCTTCTGCATGGTATTTGCCTGAGACATTGGCTGCCAGCACCAGGACTCTAGGCCAATTTCTGCTGTCAGTGCTGTGCATGTCACCCTTGAATGACCTGCCTGTTGTGTGGCATGTTTTTGAGCCAAAGACCTGAGCAGAACATAATTGCACACAAATTTGTTACCATAATTTTTTTTGTACTTGCACACAAGTTTTCTGCCTTGCCTAAGCAAAGAACAAAGGTTGAAAAGAAGGATGACAGGAATTGCTCATTTAGCTAACCCCCTGTCCTCCAGAAACATCAGCCTGCAGTGCAAACTCTGTGGTGACTCCTACAGAAATTGCTTTTTTTGTCCGTTGCTCAGATGTGATATATTTATTTCCCTTTTTTCCTTTGCCATGCCTTCACACAAC
The DNA here is from genome assembly GCA_013399475.1 of Chauna torquata. Taxonomy (NCBI): domain Eukaryota; kingdom Metazoa; phylum Chordata; class Aves; order Anseriformes; family Anhimidae; genus Chauna; species Chauna torquata. Next base: position 226,163 of record VXAL01000444.1, on the reverse strand, counting down.
CCTATAGCCTCTGGTGCAATCTGTAGTAAACGCAGGGGTGCCTGCATGCCTGTGCTTGCTGGGCTGAGAAATCCAGGACTGTGTGGCTGGGGAGGGCAGCAGTAAGGGCACACAACTCCTAGCTTTGGTTTGTCATAAGGAAAATACTGTTGATTTCCTCCAAAGAAGCCCCTCAGAGTGTTGGGTTTGTCCCCGGTGACATGTGGGGGACACTGCTCCTCATGGGGAAGCCTAATCAGGCTGTCCTGTGTGCTTGTGGTGGCTCACTCACAAGCCCTGTAGCATCAAGAAGCTTTATTGAGCAGTACTTATGGTGAATTACATTTGTGTGAGGCTGTTTTCCAAATCAGATTTGAAAAATAAGTTGTTTTCTGGACAGAAGACATGCAAATAAAGTCAAGTAAATACCAAAGGCAAAGCTGCTGGCAGGGACGTGCTCCACCTGGGGCCTGCTGGTGTTTGTTAGGTCACCAGGCAGTTCTGCTCCATCGGTGTGGGCAGCAGCAAGTGCCTTGGCTGTGCTGTGCTGGAGGAGCTCACCTGTGAGCCCTGCCTGCCAGGGAGGGGAGGAGCTTTGGGAGCTGCCAGGTTGTCAAAACACTGGGTATGCTGGCATCTGAAGCTAGCAAAAACTCAGGTTTTTCATTAGTCTTCTACTGTTCTTCCAAGAGTGTGTTCAACATTCTCCCTTTAGAAGAAATGTTTTGTAAACTTACTGCTGGATCAAATACATGCTATTACTTTTATGCCCATACCTGATGTGGAACAGCTGCAAACATTAGCAAAGTAAGCCACATACATACAAATTTCTTTTTTAACATTCACATTCTTGAAACTAGATGCTCGAGCAGAAGTAGAGGGAAAAAAAAAGCTCAAATTCCTAGTATCTTTGTGTCACTGGATCTTTACCCCTTCTTTGAACCCCTGTCTATACAGTTTCCCCATAACCTTTTTATTTTTCTCCTTTTTTTTTTCCCCCGCAAACTAGGAGCACCTGGAACCTGATGTATTGCAATCACACTCAGGAAATCAGAGCAGATAAAAAGGGGCCACTCAAGGACTCGGCCCTTTGCAGATCTGTAGGGCACCTGGGTGGGAGGGTCCACGCCCAAGCCCATGAGCCTTGATGGACTCCAGCATCTCCTCTGGAGGTGTTGTGGGAGCACAGCTCATCCGGTGCTTGCTCCCCGGTAGAGCAGCTTTCCTGTGTAGACATGGCTGACCCATGGCGGGCTCTCCTCGGCAAGCACCATCCAGCAGTGACCCAGGTGACGGGCAGGAAGGACAGCTTCTGCAGGGCAAAGCTGTGCCTCAGTGGACTCTTAATTTCACCGGGGGAAAGCCACTTCAAAGCAGAAATGCTAGATGTCCAGATGTCTTCAGGGACCTCAGGATCATCTCGCCACCAGGTAATTTTTGAAATACATGGGAGACCTAGGTGCTTGAGAAAGTGGAGCTGGCTAAGGCAGCTGCATAAAACTGTTTTCATCTTAGAGATGTCTATATTTATGGACTCCTTACTCGAGGACAGAATACTGCGGCTTTTGCCACTCCAATTTGTAGTGTGGTACGTACTGCTGATGAGAGAGAAGATTTCTCTCTCTTAAGAGCCAAGCAGTGACTATCATTCCCTCCAGCTCTGGGAGAGGGGGAGAGGTGCAGCTATAACTGCCCTTTTTCACTCTGGCACATGGTGGTTAGAGCGCCAGGTTGCCTTACTGTTGGCCAGAGTGCCTCTGCGCTGTGCGGGGAGAGAGGCCCTCCTCATCTCCCACAGGGGCTGTTTGTAGCAGAAATCTTCTGATCAGAGATGCAAGGAGAAGGAAACTGCACATTTAATTAGGCCACAAGCCAAGACATTCTGCTCCAAATGTGCGGGTGTCAGTCTGAGCTCCCTGTGCTATTTCTGTGCTGGGAGTCCCTTTCCACAGCAAACAGGTTTTCCTCCCCACTTCTGGAGAAAGCTGGCATCAGCAAAGCATGCAGCAGGAGCTGTGTGCCCAGCACCTCCAGAGGAGAGTATGTGGAAGGCCAGGTAGGCATGCTTGGTGTGTTTGGGACGAGGGTAGAGCTGCAGACTGATCCTCAGGCTGCTGGGGGACCCAGGTTTTGAATATTCCCAGACACAGAAGCTGATGAAGCTGGGGAGCTTTAATGTGAACATGTGTAGGCATTTACCTTCTCAAAAACCTTCAGGGTTAGAGGTCATGGGGGAATCCTGGAGAGCACAGATCTGGATTTGTATATTTAAACCACCATCAACCTTTCTGCTTATCTGAGCAAAAACAACTTGAGCAGATACTTTGAGAATACAGTTTTTCGTATATGCAGCAGAGGCTGCTAACTCGAGCTTCCCCATTAACTGGAATAGGCTTAATCAGAAAAACATCTTGTAGATCTCCAAGCCTTTAGTTTATCTTCATGGCTTTTCTTCTAAGTGCTTTTTATATCCTGACACTTGAGCAAAGTGGCTGAATTGCCACCATGCAATCAATAGAACTTCTAGGCTAAGTACACATAGTAAGTAAAAAGGGAAAAAAGCTTTACTATATGGGCTCCAGATGATCTAATGAGTAATTCTTGTACAGCTTTTCCCAAGGGTTAAAGACCCTCCTCATTCCCGCAAAGATGTGTTTCTGAAACAGTTCCAAACTAGCCAATTTCAGCTTCAACCAAAAACTAGGAATGCAGCTCAGTGAAGGGAATGGAGTTGAGGGGAAGAAGTTTCTCCTTCAGCTTGCATCCATCCTAACCTCTTCTAATGCCAAGTGTACTTTAAAAAGCAGAAAAATTTGACCTTACCCTGCTCTGTTGTAAACTAACAAATTATAGTCACTATGCAGCCAATGTAAGTTGATGTTACAAAAATACATGTTTACAAACATTTCCTATCCCAAGACAAACAGAACTAATTTCTGTAAAAGAAGCCAAGAGTCTGACATTTGTAGGAGCTCTTAAGTCCAAGAATGTAGCTGACTGACACAAGCCTCCACTGCTCTAATAATTAAACCAAAAGATCATTGCTAATTTAATAAATCACTGGTAGATAACCCTGCCTCTGCTAGAGTGGCGCCGACAGCAATGCTAGGCTGTAGGTGTCAGCGTATTTGACCTCACTTTATACTGAGGATGATGCCCTCCGAAGTGTTGGCTAGAAAGGAACATATTATTGGTCTCCTATGTTCTTCTAAATAACTTGTCAGCATCGAGGCTATCACACATCTCGTCTGATAAAGAGTGAATATAACCCCACCCCCTTATGGCTTTTCAACAGAGATGGAAACGGGACAGAAAAGAATACTTGTAGTATTCTGCTGCTTGTGAGCTTTTTCAGCAGACATGGGTATAGCTAGCCAACAGAACTGCCTGTTGATGCAGATGGAATTGCCTCTAGCCACCAGATTAAAAACTGTAAATCTCTAGGATAAAGCTTTAAATGCTTTTTTATTTACAGTCTGTAGAAACTTGCATACCACAAAAGTTCAGAGTAGAGCTTTTGTCAGACTCAGACAAGGTCCTTTTGTGTACTTCATGGCTGCTTTTGAATTGGTGTAGAGATGTGGTGTGTTTTTAACACAAGGATGATTTATTCACAGTGGCACAATAATACTAACTTCAGACAAATTCTTCTGGTCCATGCTTATTTGGTTTGGTTTTGTGGCTGGAGCATCTGTATATTCCTAGTATGTGGAAAAGGTCCCAATTACCTGACAATTTGAATGCTCCTAGGCTAAAAATTTTTTAAACTTCCTTTAAAAGAGGTTTAATTGAGAGCAATTTTGTCCATTCTATACCACTCCTGCCCCTTTCACATCTGAAAGGCTCACTTACAAACTAACAAAAAAGGAATATCAGCCAAGAAATGCAAGTTTTTTTCTTAATTGCCTCACTTAAGAGTTACGTCCATTCTATGCTGTAGCCAGAAATTACATCCGATTTATGCACTTACTCCTATGTTTCAAAACTTCACCAGGCAAGAGATGATGCTCTGTTGTAGTTCTGATGCCCAAGTACGACTGCTCAGTGTAGACCCAGTCTGCACTAATTTCCAAGACAGTGAAGAAAACAAAGTGATCCCATTTGCTACTGCCATTAAACTTGCTGCTGTTACACTAGCAAGCTCCAGCAGGCAGTGACTACAAATAACCAGCATTTTGGGTGAAAACCAGCAACACAATCTTTTTGCTAGATTTTAAAGTTCAAGGACTTGCAGTCACTGGGGATGTAAGTGTGACTAGCTGTGAGCAAAAATAGAGGAAAGCTGCAGTGATTTTGTTTTCCTTCCATTGCCAGGTAAAGGTATCTGGAACATGTGGACATCGAAAGCCGTCCTGGAGGAATTGTTAAGAGGCAGGAAGGCAGTGTAATTGAGCTATATTTCTTTAACCATAAGTCCTCCAATATTAACACAAAGGCAGGCAAACTCCACGGGAGTGCAACTGTACAGTAGGCTTCACTGGAAGCAGCAGAAAGTTTTAATTTGCTCTTCGTGTTCTAAGGTGTCAGATGATCGTCGCATCAGTACACCAAAAGAAATAATTTAAACGTAATTAAGTTGAGCTAACACTAAAACTCCTGGGAACAGGATGGTATTAAATGTTCAGAGATTTTTATCTTGCTTTTTGTCAGGGATGTGATAACACCATTTGAATTAAGACTTAATTAAACTTGACCTAGGTGACACTACATTCTTAATTAAACTTGACCCAGTGACAGTACAGTTGGGTTATTAATACTGTGTTTGCATAGACTGTGGTTCTAATATACTTTGAGTGGATACTGTCTAAACTATTGCTTTTCTGAGGATTAACTTATTTTTATAAATGCAGTGCAACTTTACTATTGCTTGAGCCTGATTCTCACATTCCTGTTAGAGTAATCCTTTTTCTTGGAAAAATTCATCATAAATCAGGCTTACCAGCATTAATCTTTCTTTTCTATCTATCAGTTAGTATAAGGGTTATTTTATACTTATATGCCTTTTACAGATAGGTTGTAAAGACAGCTTTTCTTGCATTGAATTTAAAAACCAAATACTGATGTAAAAATCCCTGCATCTAGACTTTTGAGAAACAAGTTAAAGAGAAACTTATAAATGACGCTTCTGTGTGGATCCTGAGTCACTAACAATTGAATGCAATATTTTGAAAGATAGTATTTTTGCTGGGACTAGCAAATGGTAATATATTTTGGTAGTTCAAATGAAAACAATCTCCTTTTGTCTCACTGATGCTCAGCCTCCTCATGTTGTCTTTAGAATAGGGCCCTTCCTTCTTCAGAGATCTAGGCTACTTTTTTTGAAAGAGTGTCTGAATTTTGAAGTGGCAGAAGAGAGGAGCTGATGGACTTTGGTTGTGTAGGTGCCTCCAGAAGCAGCTACTTGCTGCTTCAGAGCAGACAGTTATTGACCTCCTCTTACTTGTGGTCGGGATCCCCCTTGCAAACTGTCTGCAGCCTGCAGCCCTGCTGCAAGATCTGCCTGTTCAGCTGTAAAACATGCATCATGCTAGGTATTTCTTCAGCAAGGCATTGTAGAAAATGCCTCAAAATGGAGCCTGTAGCTAGAAGAGAGCTTTATCTTTCTGGGTGTTAGTTTCTGGAGGTGCCACTCTGGGGTTGCAGCTGCCCTGAAGGCAAGTCTGCAGTCCGGGGCACAGAGGGTGGCTTTGCAGAGTGCATGCACCTGATGGCCCCCCAGAGCCAAGTGCACCTGATCCAACACCCGATGGCCTGCCCCACAGCAGCCTTCCCTGGCAGCAGGGCTGTTGCCAGCTGTTCCTTTTCAAGCCTGGCTAAGAGCAATGGCCAGTCTGCAGGAAGGATAGCTACTTGCAAATAGAGACCCCCCCCTCCCAGAGCCATGAGATAGATGGAGCCTCCCTCAATATGCAGTTGGAGGCTACAGAAAGCCAGACTGAAAGGGGGGAACCCATGTGTGCTTGTTTGACCTTCACAGAAGCCTATTCAGGAAATGCTGCTTTTCCTGTAGTACAGTCAATGGAAGGGAAAAAGGAAAGTCCCAGCAAGGGAAGCAGCAAACTGGACAGCATACTGTGCACGTATCTGCTGTGCTGTTCAAAAGATTAAGCCCTCACTTCGAAACAACTCTGTGGTGCATAAGGTCCACAGTCTGTTATCAGAAAAATGCTTAAGTATTAGGTGTTGAAACAACACACAAGTCCTTCTGAAGAAGCCACCTAACACTCTATTCAAGAGATTAGACTACAATACTTAAATCGGCTAGATTCACAGACCAAAACAAGGAAACATGAGAGAAAGATGATACACTGCCAGAATTAGCTGTTTACCACACCAAGTACATTTCAAATGTATGACTTGTCTAGGTGCAACAACTTGAAATTCAAGAAACCTATTCAGGTCTCACATGCTTTTCACAATCGCCTGTAAGTATCTCCCACAAATTTGGGCAGAAATGTCTACTTCTGCTTTTCGCCTGTTCATCAACCTAAAAAATAGCTGTTTGTGTATTTTGGGAAGGGGTGTGAGGGATGGAGCCGATAAAAGTTTTTTCTATATTAATTGATACGACCCAAAATGAACGTGGTTGTGCAAAACAGCCAGCTTGGAGATCTGTTAGTGATTTGTGCTGCTCATGTGTACTATTACGCTGTGCTTGGCCCAAGGAACAAGCCCACAGCATTTCCAGGGTGAAGCTGGATAGCCCAGTTTGACCTATTCAAATGCACTAATGCCACTCTTCAGGGCACCTCCATTTTTTCTGAACTTATAAAACATTCCCCTCTCCAAAAAGCCATGTGCTCCTCACCGCACCAAGCTCTTTCAATCTGATCCTTCCCTGTGCAACCTACCTCAAAAAATGCCTTTTGCAGTCTCTTAGATGCAATGTCTCTTGCTCCAAATCACTGTTCCCATGTGGAAAAGTCTGTAAGCTGGAGTGGTGGTGGCTGTGACTGCAGCAGGGCACTCCTAGCCCTGTGGTACCTGCAAGAGCCTGGGGCTCTCTGGAGGGCAGCTGGGGAGAGGCTCTCCAGGTGTGGCATATTAAGATTGCTGCTAGGCAACAGGGCAGACTCTGCTCTGAAAATACCTGGTGGGTTACCAGGCAAGGTTGAAGAAGTGAAATGGTTTGGGAGAAGGCAGAAAAGCAGGCTCTGACAACAAACCAGAAACTAAGTGGGTTTGTGCAATCAAAACAAGATGAGTTTGGCCTGTGTTTAACCTTCTGACTGGTGAGGAGAAAGTGCTGAGGTGCTGCCTGGGGTGAACATGGTGTTTTGGTGTGCTGAGAATACAATGCGGCCATGTTGGCATCACCCTGGAAACAATGAAAAAGCTGCTTTCCGAATGGCTGCTAGTGGCAATAAGACATCTGAGAACCATGTGAAAACTGCAGATGGTGGAAATGTGGTACGTGGGAATAATGTGAATTGCTCAGTAAGCCTCTAGGAACAGAGATGAAAACTCCTACGTAGTAGAGATCTTCCTTGGGTGTCTCAGGAAGGAGTTTATCATCATAGTGCAAGCCAGAGCTTAAACCCATGCAAAAAATATCAATGTTATTTCTGGATAGGGAGATTGAGTCACCGTCCAATTTTAGGTAAATCTGATCAGGGGTTGTGCAACAGAGAAAAGGAAAGTGAATGGCATTGGCAGGTCACATAATACAGTTCTGTACATCAGGTACAACTATACCATAAAGTCCCGTTGATACAGGAATCTCACCTTGAATTTAGAAGCTATTTTACTACTGGAAAATTGACAATGACACACGATTGCTTTCTCAGAGTATTTTGAGGTATGCAAGCCAATATCAGCTGTTTTCTGTTTTGCCTTTCCCCCAGTCTTTAGACAGTCATGGAGGGAAAGACAAAACCTGTAAATTAAGAGTATACCGATTTATTTGTTTATTTTAAGGAATTAGACTGTTTCCAGGTTAAGGTTGCATTGTTTATAAATGTTCAAGTCCCCTACAGTAATCCAATATTGCCACTCTACCACAAATTTGGTGTACGAATTGTGCTGTGAGTTCAGGATGTGCTATGCTTTAGTCCCGGTATTTGTTTAAATTTGCTTTAGTTTTCCTTTGTGATTGTTGTTCTGGTAGAATCTGGACCAAGGATCACTTATGAGAGAATCTTATCCTTGAACCTGTAATCAGGTACGTTTGAGAAGGAGCTGTGTTGCCCGGATGTGTGGGAATTAGAAGCATTTGTAACTAGCTAGTCTGGACCATGGAGGCTGAAGACCAGCATGTGTTCCCCTGCAGTCCTCATCTCTGACTGAAAGTGAGTCATTCCACTGAGAATTCATTATTGTGCCACAAATCATAGAAAAGGCTAGATCAAAGACCTTTTAATGTGGGATGACTGAGACGTTGGGTGGTTAAGAGACTGGTGCCTCTTGAAAATACTGGAGAATTACTGCAACAGCTGTATCTGCACACATTACTTCTTACCTGTTCTGCTTTGACAAGAAGAGCTGAGCAGGTCAGTCCTTTATGCCTAAAAAGGTGGTTTGTGGCTTTCCTTCCAATGGGGAAGAAAAAATCTCCTTGCAGGACCTCTCTCTAGGTGACACGGAGATAGCACAGCTGAAGTGTTGTCCACACAGGTCCATCTCAGTAACCTTTAGAAGCAATTGGATATGATGTTATTTTCCTCAGATAACACTCCTTTATCTCAATTTACTTCCTGTGCATCTCCTGGAAAATGTAACCTTTTTGACATATGTTCTGCATACTTCTATTAGCCACCTAGGAGATTTTTTTAAGCTTTGTTGGCCACTTCCCTTCCCAGTTCCCAAAATGCACATCTTATAGGAATTGCTCTTGGCTTGGTTTTGACAGTCAGCAGTTTTTCCTGTTGATGACTTGACATGAGTATATTCCCACGCCTTTCTAATTGGTGCCTGAAAACAGAAATTAAATCAGTTGTAGGGCTTGTGGCTTCTCTCTTTGGAGAGGACAAGAGGAAATGATGGAGAGAGAAAGCTAATTTGTTGAAAGTAAAGATTTACCCTGCAAATGAGACAACACCAGCAGGAAGAGATTGTGGGAAGGGACTGTTTTTTCAGAAGCCTTGATTTGATGTTTTGAGAGAAAAAGGTTGGCTCATGAAGTGACATGGAGCATCTAATAAGACTCAGGACTATTTCCTGTCAGAGGTACCACAAACTCTGAAGAGTCTTGTACTTGATTTCTTGCTGCTGATAATGTATAAAATTATCTGGTGTTTTGAGGATTTGAGGAAAGGATTACATAATGGAGGAGGCAGGGAAATAGATGTCGTGATGAAAATGAATATGGGAACTGCTTCATGTGCTTTTTGATCAATTGATTTAAAAACAACAAGAAAAACTTATGCGTGGCAACTGCTGTCTTTACAGCCAAGTCTTACTTTCAGACATGTTATGAATTAGCAAGAAAAAAAAGCCATGTGTTACCTACAGAGTAAAATTAGAGGTGAATGTACACCTGAAAAGGCAGTGTTTTCAAACCCCATTCACTCTGTCTGACCTGCATGGCTGGCTTGAATTTCAGAAGTGGATTACATCAAGCCTTAGTGGCTTTCTTCTGCCTCAGAACGTAGTATTGTAAACTTTGTGGTTGAGATTTGTGTTCATTTTCAAAACCCTACATTTTACATATGACAGTTGTGATCAGGTGTTTAGAAAAGAACACATTCTTTAAGGTGGTATTTTCGTATACAAAATCTAAAGAAAGAGTATAAGGAAGCTGAGACCCAAGTAGTGACCTGGGGATAGTTATGCCATTAAGAGATGTAAGATATATGTGGCTTCGTCCAGAAGTTTTGGCTAAATATTCATTTCACCTATCAAAACCTTTTTACCGAAAGCCTGCTGACCTGTTCGTCAGAATGATGAAACTGTATCAAGGCAAGAGTTGCTTCTTTCCTCCTGCAACTGAAGATACTCACTTTTACGTATTTAAAGTAGCATAAGTTAATGTACAGACAGTGTTGTTAATGGATAATTATTAGTCTGCATAAATTAATGAAAAGTTAAATCATATAAGGAGAGCACAATTCAAATTATCATTAAATCTGTCCCCCAGCCCTGCAATGGAGGTTGTGTGGGTACACTGAGCGATGATTGTAGGCTGGCAGCTAGAATGTTCTGGGAAAATAATTGGGGTCATAACGAAATTGCATAGAATTGTGGAAGCTGGGCCCAGAGGATAACGCATCTAGCCACTTGAAAAGCACCAAGGAACTTCTGGTTACAGATAGCATGAACTCTGCTTTGTTACCCTTGAGACCACACAAATATACCTGTGACTGGTGACTGTAGGTTATATCTATCATAATTTCACCTTTCTAGACACTGGATGTCATCCATATTTTACTTAGTATTTCCCACTTTTCTCAATATACAGACTCCTGAAGAGTGTTTCAGTAGAGATGTGGACCCTGTACATTGGATTTAAGCCTTTGGACAAGTCCTGGATGCTCTCTACTCGCCTTTCACATGGACTCCTCACAGGTAGCCCTTAGCTGCCTAGCAATCTACTACACAAAAGTTATCATCTACTTCTGCAATAGTCAAAAGTTCAGCTACTAGAAATCTCTTTGGATCACCTAGCTAAGGTGATAATTTTTTTCTACTTGGAGACTGAGGGTGTGTAGAAAATAATTTTCTATTTGAAAGGAAATGCTCTTTCAAGACTGCAACTTGAAAGGAGATTGACTATGTAGTTTGCAGTTAACAAGGCTGCCGCAAGCACTGACAAGATTTTTCAGTTTCCTAAAACTGTCTTTATATGACATGGCTAATAATATTAGAAAAGCTTCAAGTTATGTGATTTGTTCATGGGCAGGGGACTGTCGAAGGAATTACTGCTTCTCTACAGGAAGCTATGTATGCATTTAAAAGCTCCAGACTTGCTCCGTGCATCCACAAGCAATTCAGATGATAAGAGGAAGCAACTCCAAGTTCTTCCAATGCAACAGTAAGTAATAGGAGGCTCTAGCTCCATTTATAATGAAAAGTTAATTTTATAGGAATGAATGTGTATAAAATGGCTGCAAATAAACTAAGGCTAGGAATTAAATGGGAGAAGGATCTTAACATGGAAACAGTATGGTTTTGAAACAGCCTTTAGTAGTGACATCAACCTTCACATAGCTCCTCAAGTTAATATTTTATGCAGAATTTTGGTAATTCACCAAAAGGGTTAACCTGGCTTGTTGCTTTCAAAGGACATAGTAAATAACAATGAGTAAAAAATATTTTTTAAATAACGCATTCCTGGTCAATTACCTGTCCACTCCTTGCAGGCTAGAATAAAAGCAGTCCCTAGGTGATGTAGGAAATGGGCACATTCTAAATGTATTCTGTCTCAGGATTTTCTGCACGTTGTTCCCAAAATTCTGCTGTGTAGAACAGCCAGTGAGAAACAGTCTGTGGTGGTCTCACTGAAAGCCCTCAGTTGCTCCTAACAGCAGGTAGGAGTCTGTATGTACTTGGCTAATAGGTTTCAGGTCATGGTCTGCAGTTAGGCATAAGAAAAGCCTGCAATGGCAAAAGTTCTGTTTGGTTGCACGAATCACTTACTTGAAGAGAGAAGGTGAACACTGAGTTTCGATAGACCAGATGCTTTAGCTGAAGTGGGTACATATTAAGGCAGGTGTTGCCAGAAAGCCCCTTTAGATGTAATTTTAGGAATCTCTTTTCTTAGCTTATAAACGCATGCCTTCTCTTTGTTACGCAAAAGTGTGCAAGAAGTGCTTTGGAGGACTCTTTGGCGGACTGTAGGGTCCATAGATTATTACCTGAACTTCAAGGCGATCTAAGACTAGAGCATCTTCCTGTGAAATAGATGATAGTGTGGGAGCTTGTTTATCGGGAGAAGTGGATTGCATGCCTGTGGCTTTGTGACTGCTTTGTTCCAAAAATGATGCACTTATAAATAAATAATGTAACCTACCTCACTCGGTTTTCTTCCAGTGGAAAGCTGACCTGCAGGCCTTGGAATTTTCCTGTGCCCTGATCAAGGGAGAAATAAAGTAAGTTTACAGAAAAAGCATGTTTATTTCTGATATTTCTAGAATTGAAAAGTGTATGTTCTTGTATTTGATCAGTCACTTCAATCTCCCTAAACTGCCATTATGGCTTTCTGTGAAAATAAAAATATCACATACAAAAATAACACGTCCTCATTCTAAGTGTGGAGTGTCTCTATGTATCTGGCACTCTGAGGCACACAGTCCTCTGAGGCTGTATCAACAACAGTCAGAAACAGGCTGGTGTAAAAGGCAAATCATAAAAATGAACAGTGCTTAGTGTCTTGTCCTCTGTCTTCCAGGATCTCTGACATGTACTGACTGAAATGGATTCCACAATGCTCATAAGGTAAAACAGTGGGCACTAGAAGTTGTGTAATGACTACCAAGGTCAAAGTCAGTTCTGCAAAACAAGCGAACAAAGCAAAGGGGAAAAAAAAAAAAACTGCATTAAATCCTTATTCTGTGGAAACTTTTCACAAAACCTGATACCAAAGAGCAGATTCTTACTACTTTTTGACATGTAATGTACAAGTTCTGAATTTCTTCTGATGCACAGCAGTAAAATATGTACATAAGGCATTTGGGCTATCAAAAAGCATTGTGCAGTCTTTTGGTGTGAATATACACATCTAGCTGAAAACAAACCATGTGTACGTTATTCTTGGGCCTAAGGGATTGTCTCAAATCGTCCTTGCTAAAATCACCTGCCTTAAAGACTACATTAATACTTAATGATATTTCTCTTCTGGGCAGATCATCATGCAATGTACTTTTCAACCTGTGTGTTTTGAGATTTGGTGTATGCCTTCACAAGACGGTCTTTCATATGCTGTGCAGAATGGAAACACCTTTAAAAAAAAGACAACCTCAGTTCTGTGGAAATGAACCAGCAGCATTTATACAATTGCAAGTGACACATACCACCAAGACAAACTTTTTTCCCTGAGGCACCAGATGGCAGCATTTTCCCTCACTCGGAGTGTGATCTCATCCTGTTGGATTTGCTTTCAGGGATCATCAGGCTTTGAGGCTGTGGAAGCCACAAAGACCTCAACTGAACTGGACCTCCTCTGTTGTCACCCACTTTCATTGTAAGTATGGGGTCACATTCAGGTGGCCTGAATGCAATATATGCCTGTGGAACTAAGGCTTACCTTTTGGCTGTGCAGGCCTGACTGTCAACAGGAATCAGTAGCATATATGCACTTTAAAATTTACACCCTGTAAATCTGTCTCCAAGCTCTAAATTTTCCATATCCTCAACACATTAAGTAGCATTCAGTTTATTTGATTTCCTTTTAGCTACCAGCTCTTTCCCATACACACGCATGTACAATGTAATTTGTGTTCTTCTCTATCAATGCCGTATTCTTCAAACTTTGTAATAATGTTTTCATTGTACACCAGTTATGCATCACTAGGCTCGTAAATTTTGTAGCAAAACCCTACACAAATAATCTGAGGCAGGAAGAGGAATCACCCTACTCAAGAACTTAACTTTGCAGCCTATGCTTTCTTTTACAGATACAGATGTGGAGCAAAGTTTTTTGGGCTGCGAATTTAGTCACGCAGTCCTCAGTCCTCCTTTTTTCCCTCATCCTCATGTTCTTGCTTATAAATCCAATGCTGCTTCATCAGTGGTCTTTTTTTTTGCCAGAAAAAAAAAATCACTAAGGTCAACTGTAACAAGTTGTAATCATAAGTAATCAACCTTTGAACCTGCAGCACTGTGGTACAAATGTGTATTTACTTGAGCTGTACGACTGTAAGTCTTTAACAGACAGCAGAAGAAAGGTTATTTATCCGAAAAGGGGTTGGATTGCAGATCTCCAGAGGACAACAAAGGAGTAGCCTTGGCTTTTTCTTTCATCTTCTGTCACTCCTTGGGGTTGCTGGTGTATCTCCACTGTGGTTAGTTACTCTGTTACTACTTTACAAATGCTATGAGCTCAAAGGTGGACTATTTGTGGATTGTTTGATTTATTGACTTCTGAAAAGCAGCCAATCATTTTTTTAAAGAACATGTGACCAGGGATTTTTTTTAATTTTTCGAATTTCAGCCAAATTTAACATGAGTGTCATAGGACAGGGCATGGATGGTACACCCTCCACAACTCCACCCTTTCTCTTCTTAAAAATTATCTGAAAACAGGCAGGAGGGAGGGAGGAGCGCTTCTCAAAGCTGGTCATAAGAACCCTGTATGATGGAAATGTTAAGCTGTATAATTTGGAAATCAGTGCTGTTTTCTTCTGTTAAAAATATTCTAATGGAAAAAGGCTGAAATTCCCTCGATGTTCTTTCACTTTCTCATGCCAATTTATTTCCAATTTTGGATTTGCCTGTTGATTGGTTTCAGCTAATCTATGCAAAGAAGACAGACTTAGCTTCATTGCCCAAGATGTACAAAATAAATGCAATAGAAATATGTTGGAATCTCACCTGAAAGCTGAGCAGAATTTCTTCACTTAAAGACAGTTGTACAGGTATCACCTTACCTTTTAATAAAGGAGAAAAAAAAATTAAATATATCTCCACAGTTTATAATGATTAATACAATCCTTTGTGCACAGTTGCTTTGCAAGGTGGGAAAATAACTGTAAATACTTTGTCTAATTATAGCACTGTAATTACTTGCACCTTCTCTGAGAAAGAGTTACCCATGATGAGCCTTGCAAGAGAGAGGAGATGTTGAGAAGGTTTAAAAAAAAAAGTCTGATATCACTCAGTATGGATTATTACAGCTTGCTGTTATTTATTTTGGAACAGTGACAATTGACCAAAACACAGGGACTATAAATAGGAATGCAAGGAGCATTAAGTGTACACGAAGAAAAAAGCAATATAATTTGGCATGCAGCAAATCTTATATCTGGTGTACAGCTGTCTGTGCAACTCCCACTGCTCTCTTGGAGGATTTTTGTGATTTCCCACTAAGGTACCTGTGCTGATAGAGACTTACAAACAGCACCATCTCCGTGATCTTTGATTCCTACTCAGTGGAGCTGGCTGAGATAGATGGTGTTAATCCTTTACATATGAAAGATGCAAGTATCCTCCTACACATACTTTACAGAGAAGATTTGTTTTGTGATGGGTGACTGCTATATACTGTTCACAGTCTCTATCTTGCATAGTAAGTGAAAATACTGTCGAAACAAGCTGATTAAATCTGTGATTCCCCTTGCTGCAGTCCAGAATGAAAATATACCCAGGAGGGGCAAATTCTGTCTTGTAGTATGCACAGCTTTTTTTGCTTTAAGACTGCCATGGCATACTAATGAAGGGGAAGGTACTTTAAAAAAAAAAAAAAAAGAAAAGAAACATGCATGTTAACTGCCCATGGACTGAGATGCTGTCCTTGGTAGTTTTGTAGCACCAACAAAATACTCTACCAGGTTTCCACTTGGCCTTCCCTCAAGGTGGGGAAATTGGTTTGGTCTGATATTTGATAGAATGTAACTAGACACAGGGACACTTCTTGTGTATACATTATTCCACAATGCACACAATGTATGGGGAACATCCTCAGAAGGCATGCTCCATGAACAAATTCTTACTGTTATGTTTTGATCCTCCTCATTTTCCATTCCTATTCTGTAACATTTGTCATATGGCCTTAGCCAACCCTATTTTTCATGGAAAGCTGTGATAGTTATTACCATTTGCATACAACTTGGGAAGAGGAGGGTGGGAAGAACAGTTGTGTAGAGAGAAAGCGGTTGGGGAAGAGGTTAAAAAGCTGTGCCCAAAAAGTGGGGAAAAGCAGGCAGTTAGGAGAGACAAAACAGAATATACAGGGCATGACTCCCCCTCCTGTTTTTTTTCCAGGTACTGAAGAATATCAAGTGTCTAAGAGCTTCTGCCACTGATTGTATTACAGTTGCTGTACCAGGACTGTAAGTGATATACTGTGCATAATTTTTCTCTCAGTGCTTATAGTTTCTTGGTTATCCTGCACCAAAACAATACAGGTATTGCAAAACAAAACAAAACAAAAACAGTGGGTTGCATTCTGACCCAAATCATTAGCCCAGACAGGTCTCCTGAGTTGGTCTAAACTTTGCTTCTGTAAATACAATGAGTTTAGGGATGCCTGAACACACCTTTAACAAGTAAAGGCAGGATTGTATTGTGTAGGCAAGGAGGTTATTAACTTGTCCTTGATTTTGTTTTTCAGTTGGGGGAAGTGTTTTTTTGTTTGTTTGGGATAATAGTTTTGCCTTCAGTGAGCACATTTTTTGTCTCCTTAGGAGCTGAATTAGTTTGCCTCATCTCAGACATCTATGAGTCTTAAACATAGACCTCCTCCACCTAAACAGAAATGGGGTGATTTCCACTGTACAGCAGTGAGTGAAAATGTTAAGCAGAATTGCATTTTTGACATTAATGGCTAGAAAAGGAAGAGGGGGTAAACGGTATTTACTCTATTTGTCCTCGGGTACAATGGAGCACCAAGTTTCATTTAATAAGACATGATAGCAGAGGCAAGAGGCAGTTGTCCTGGTTCCTTGTGATTGTTTACCCATGAAACACAAAGGTCTTTGGAGGTTTGCATGTTATTTCTTGCTGCTTCTACCCCTGCAGCCAGATTCTCCAAACTGCTACTTAGTCCCTTCAATGAAGAATTTAGAAGAGATTTTGTAAATGAAAAAGCAAACTGCTAGGAGGTTAACGGTTGTTCATAGTTGATGTCTTGAAGGAAGTGAGTTCACAAGTTACTGGAAAAAGGCAGAATATTAAGAGGTCACGTGTGTGGATATACCTTTGTACCCTTCCCCATGAGGCATCTGAGTGGATGAAGATTGCCCTAGGGTCCCAACGACCCTGGAGTTGGTGTGTCTAGTCAAAGTTTAAATGGACAATTTGTCTAGCTGGCACAAATGAGTCCTTCAGCTCTAGGGAATTTAACCGAACTTCTGGCTTATGAAAAAAGTAACTATGTTTAAACATCCACATCGTATGGATAAAATATTTCCTCTGTTGCACACCACAGATGTACAACTCTTACAATTTCTTTTGTGTACCACAGCAGGGACACTCAGTAGACATTTGACCAAAGACCAAGGGAAAACGCCTCAGCCCCAAACAAAAGGGTGCTTCTTTTTGTCCTGCGTTTACCTGCATTTCATTCTCCACAGGTCACACGCAGGCTTCTCGCTGGAGACAAGTGCCTCTCCTCTTTTCGTCAGGCTGCTGGGCGCCGGTAACGGGCGGAGGATGGAGGGGACTAGCCCTGGGGTGAGGGGGCGAGAAAGGAGCAGCGCGCTCAGCGGAGGCGGGTGTCTGTCAGGAGGAGCGGGATCTTTGTCTGAGGAAGGAGAGGCACAAAACCCTCCGCGTGACTCCACGGAAAACCCAAAGTAGCAAAACATCAAGCTAGTGGTAAATAAATACATTTTAAAAAAAACAGCATCAACCAAAGAGAAGCGAGGGGGCAGCGCCTGCGCGGCGTGTTGCCGCTCGGCCGAGGGGAGAGGGGGCGGCG
>VXAL01000444.1:89693-207539 GCA_013399475.1 Chauna torquata | reverse complement strand
GGCCGCGGGTTTCGCCCCGGTGTGGGCGCGCGTCCCCCGGGGCGGGCAGGCTGTGGCTGCCGGCAGCGCGGCTGGGGGCTTGCGGGGGGGCCGGGGGGCCGGCTGCTCCTCCTGGACGTGGCGTTCACTCACCCTGCAGCTCCGCGAGGCGATCCGCATAGCTGGCGAGGTTTGCATAGAGCCCGCTCGGTAGTGTTGGGCACCGAGTCCCTGCGTGGTGTTCACCTTGAAAGATTAGGACCGTGATTTCCAGCTGTGGTTAAGGATGCCAGCATACAGAAAGACAGACAGACGTAGGTAAGAAACAGCGCAGAGGACTAAATGTATTTATTCTGACCTGTAGTTTCGTGAATGATCTAACTGCAGATTTTTTGGTTAACAAGAACAACTCCCAAGGATTCCATTGTGGACCTTGTGAGTCCTGGGCTTATTTCACTGATTGGATTTTGGTTATTTGGCGCTGTAGGATTGTGACAAGGTCTGTGCATACTAGAACACTAAATTTTACAGTGGGAAGCGGTAGATTTCCTGTTAAGAAAAGTAAATTTTGAGTGTTGCCTTAAATAGGAATGATTGGCTAACTTGTATATTCTACCAGAGCTGTGTTGCTACTTTGTGCCTGTTCATGCCCCTGTGCCCAATTACAGCTGTGTGACAGACCTCTCTAATGACAGTTTCCAAAAAGTGTTGCTCTGAGAGGATTTGTCACGCAAGCTGCTCTTGAGCAGCTGTTCAGCTTTAGGTTTCTGTGCTTACAAACTGCTGTGAATTGAGGCTGGTTCTGCAGAGAGCCAACCTGATGGCATCCGTGGCACAGTTTGGTGAGAAGCCAGATAACATGAGCAGCGGTACCTTGAGGTTGACTATGTACACAGGCTGTATAGTTCGCATGAACTGGTGCTTCTGCGATATTTCACATGTTCTATGGAATGCTGGTACACTCGTAGCACTTGCAGATTTGAAACATGTTTATTGATACATGAATTGGCCAATCACAATAAGACAAGCACTCCTTTCCTACGTTTTTAGGCCATAAACAGGTATGTTCATAAAGCAAAATACTTTGCAGATGTCCTGGCTTTGGTAAAAGAAACGTGCAGCTGTGTTATTATGTCATTTGCTCAGTGATCCTGATAAAGAAGTTCTGGCAATCTAACTTTGGGTGCAGATTTGGATCACAAGTGGGTATCTCTGCACTACGTGGTGTGTATCCGTTTAGTTCAATTGGAGCCAGCTCTGGAATACTGAATAATGTCGATAGCAAAATATTTTGGGTAGGAGAATGCCGGAAATATCTATGGGGCTAGAGCAGACTAGCAGTGAATGGTATTCTTTAGTTTGGCATGTGTTTGCCAGGAACTGGACCTGTTTGTTTGCTTTTCAGATTTGCCGGACAGTTTTAGGCTGCTAAGCTTGGAGTAAAAATGTTGTATGGTTTGGATTATATGGCTACAGTTATATTGCAGTTCTTAGCAAGCTGATGATCTATTCAATCCAAACTGAAGCAAGTTAAGCATAGTGGTGCTGTGATATTTACTATCTTCAGCACCTGTTTAAAAATGTATTGCAGCATTTCTATCTCAAGGTTTAAATGAGAGCTGATCTTTCTAGTAGATTGTTTCTTCATTTGCAGTTCTCTGCATCAAGATCAGCTACTTTATAGTATTGTGTATATCGCTACTATGGAAAAGAAGCACTCTCACCTCTTGCTTTCAAAACAGCAATGGGAAGATGCTAAGTAAAAAAAAAAAACAAAAAAAAACCTTAATATTTTCAACCAGGAAATAACAAACGTAATTCAGAAAGCTGCCTTATGTTGTTTCATCTTGCTGCCTGAATCAGCTGAGAAGGTCTCCCAACAGCCTTCTGGGTAGGTTTGAAAGCCTGGCTAAGTAGCTCTGGGTTAGTGGAGCAAAACTATCAGAAGCAGTATACATGGCAAACAAGTTTTTGGGACATACGGATGTGTGTTGCTGTTAGAAGAATTTAGCAACGTATTTCACGTCTGCAAGTCTTCCTTTAATTATTTCATAGTTTTCTTCAAGGGTTCAGTTGGACTTCTTAACATCTGGAAAAAATCTGGGATGCTTACTCTGCAGAGAACATGATGGGCGCGGATAGATGTTCTGTTTGAAATGCTCAGGGCTTTCATGACGCTTTAGAAACTTCGGAGTTCCAGCAGGGTGTTTCCCCTCCCAAACATTGATGTTAAGCGTTTTGTAGTGTTGGGTCACAGGGGTTTACTTGGGTTTCTGAAGGTATGCTAAGCAGACTTAGGCAAAGAAAAGCCAGTAGTTTGTCCCTCATTGTTAAATTGCTGCAGGGCAAATCTGCAGATGCTGATTAGCAGTTTTGTTCATGTTTGTAAGTGATTTGAAGTTTCTATTGCAAAATACTGGAAATATTGACTCAGCGGTGGACTCTGACTTGCAGGACTTCCTGTTCTAAGGAAGTCTTAGATCATCTGTCCAAAATAAACAGATTTTTGAGAGGACGGGGTGGGGGAGTAAGGTTTACTGTGAGAAGCTGTATATCTTGTTCTTAATGTACCCCCCTGTGCTTACCTTTCTGATAATTAGAACTGTGGAAGTCTCTTTTTACAACATGTTACTGTAACAAAACTTGCATTTTGAAATGGTAAGTTAAACTTGTCATTGGTCCACAGTACAACTTCTATGTATGGGGAAAACAATTGATTTCTGCATGGTTTTATAATGAAGCTTTTAATTTCATCGGTTTCTTTTTCCTCCTTTTTTTTTCTTTTTTTTTTTTGTGATGTTGCTAATTGCAATAGTAAAGCATTTGAAATGTCTGGCTTGTGACAAATACTTATGCTGTTAGTTTCTTTGAATTGTTGGCAATGCTGATTTTTTTTCAAAAAAATACTTGCTTTGTTGCATAGATATCCTGAAAGAACTACAATTTTGGTTATAACTGTAAGCCTTCGCACAGTCTTCAGAGATGAAGGGACTGAAGCACACGCACACAGGACTTGCACATCTCCTTGAACAGGATGCTTCTTTGACTTTGTGTTTTGTTTTACAGTTTCTGTCTTGTAATAAACATTTCACTCTTGTACAGCTGCCGTTAACTTCTTTTCGAGACTTTATGGGCTGATACTGGACTGTTTGTACCTTGTCCAGGCTGGGTAGGAGAATACAGGACATAATTTTAAGGCTCCTATACGCATTTGTTTTAACCAGCTGACGCACAGACAATATAGACAGTGTTGCTGTTTTCTGTATTCCTGTTTCACCCTCTTTGCTAAAGCTTCTGATGTTTTGTATGAAATTCTGCCAGCTGCTTGTCTCTCTTTACCTGTAGTCATTGATGTGAGCTTGAGAGCAGCATCTTGGCTCCGGTGGTAGCGCAGGGACGAGCACTGCATACTTTGCGAGACTGACTATGTGCTATGGGTGGTCAGGTCTTAAGAGCATGTGTTTTGCTAACAACTCGTTTCACTAAGCAGTACTGCAAGTGTTTGCTTGTGGTTGTATTCCCTATTCTTCTGTGATGTTACATCTAAGTGCGTATTGCACCTTTCTTGATAGCCAAAGATAACAGAGTACCTGCAGACTGTCTGTGTTTTGGGTCACCTGTCAGATGATGGGGACAATTATTTAAGTGAAGCTAGATGGTCTATAGTGCAGTTGTTGCATATTTTGCTTGATCTCTATGCTAAATTATACTATATCAGAGCTTTACAGGTGAAGGATGAATAGCAGATACTGTACAAAAACTGTTGGGTTAGTGCTGTAACATTTTCTGACTGGAAGTGGTTTTATTGAAACCCTCTGTGTTGATTTTATACTCACCTGTATGAATTTCTGTGTGAAGGGGAAACAGTCTTTACGTGCAGGTACACTACTGTCGGATTGTCTGAGGTGTTAAAATATGTACCTGTAAGAGCTGCAGGAGCTAGGCTTTTCTGCTTGGTCTTTGAACTAGCTGAAGGGTTCTGGTGGGCTGTTGGTCATTCCCTCCCCTCCCAGCAACATGCCTCCTTTTACACGAGGGGCACTCGTCAATCAGAAGTGTCTCTCTAGAAACTGCTAGAAAACCAGACTCAGTGACTGCAGTGAGGACAGGGAGCAGCCTGGTGAGGAGGCCGCGCTTCACTCTCAGGTGCTGCCGTCAGGGAAATGGCTTACACCTGGTGGAGCTCATGGCTGGTAAGGAGGCTTTCAGAACAGATGCAAAGCCCACCTTTGTCCAGTACCTGCAGAGAAGGAAGAATAGGCCTTGTGTCTTTTCTATTTGCTTGGCTCAACATGTGAGGGAGGCGTTTTTTTTTTTCCTCGAGTCTTTTGTGAGTGACTGTTTCACACGTGTCTTGTTTTTTGCCATGAACAGCTCCGGGGCAAAACTTTCTGATTTCTGTTCTGAGTAGGAGTGTGCAATTGATATGACTTTTAAAAATTGTGCTGGTGTTTTTGGAATCTTGAGTAACAGCAGGGAAGCATATATATATATGTTACATATATATGTTTTTTCTCCCAACCTGTTGAGTAAAGTTGAGAGTGTGGAAGTAGGACTATCGGTATTTAGATTTTGGGGGGAAAAAAAAGTTTGACATTGAAGTGGAATTGGATTGTTCCAGTGAGAGCTAGACATCATCTTTTGGGCTCTTTTTCTTTTAAGGGAGTATATCTTCTGTTGTTTTACTAGTTTTGGTGTTTCATCAACGTCCTGTGAAGGATTTCTGCCTGTCTCAGGCATGTGACCACAAATGCTCTTGTTATATTGCAGAATACGAACAAATTTGCAGAACTTGCTGTAGCATGCGTAAAAAGTATCTTCTAACATTTTGAAAGCAACAGAGCACTGTTACACTAGGAAAGAGTAAACTGTATAAAAGAAATCATCAATAAGGTAATGCTGAGTGGTATGAAGGCACATTGCTTTAAATTTTTGGGTAAGCATTAAGGAATATAGGAGAAAGATATGACGTGGATGCATCTCAATTATAGCAATGAGACATTCATGTTTAGTTCTTATATTCTGCAAATATTGTCATTATTTAAATGTCATGCATTTCATTACAATACAACAAGGAAAAAGCTTTGAGCAGCTTGGCTAACTTAGTGTATAGACACTAATACATTTGAAAGCAAGTCAAAGAAGTGGATTTTTCAGATATTCTTATTTTATCTCTTTCTCACTTGCTCTAGAGAAATTGCATGTTACACTAAAAGTACGTATGAGTTAAACTCGTACTTTTTCAGGTTGGATTGGTATATAGCAGTTGCGTGCCTAACTTAAGCTGGTTATTTCAGTTGCTCTACTAATACCTATCTTAGAGAAGTCAGACCCTTTGTAGCTTGCTTTTGCCTACTTTTTTTTCCTGCGACTTACTCTAATAATAACTTGGTAGTTGGTGAAAGAAGTTGTTCCCTTTCTTGAATCATCCATTTCCTTTCCAATGAACATACCAGATTTTGTTTTGCATGTGTATTTGAGGCTTTGTAGTGAAGGGTTTCAGAGTAGGGGGAAAGCTACCAAAATCAATGCTTAACTCAAAGCAGCTGGGACAAATTAGCAAATGCACAAAGGCAAAACCTTCAGCACTGATAATTCGGTAGAGAAGCATTAGATATGTGGCTAGCAGTGGAGGAGATCCCTGCATGTTCCTTTGTTTTTTTTTAGGGTTGTTTGCTTTTGGAACAGTGTGACTTCAGTGAGAAGGTGGATCAGGAGCTCTTGAGCAAAATGTTCTTCTGGCTTCCTCTTTCACTGCTAGGTTTTGCAGAGGTATTATGGTATATTGGGTATTAAAGGGTAAAACTAATTTTTTTTATCCCTGGGTAGCTCTACGTGGATTGTCTAGCTGTTACTTTTCTTCAGTATCACACTGCCAGATGGAGTGTGGGTGCAAGTGAATCATGTTTTATGTTCTTATGTTTCCAGATGTATTTATTATTTTCAAATGAAGACGTTAAAAATCTTGCTGTAATTCAAAGCAGGTTAATTTGGTTTGTGTAAAATAGTAGCTGATGGTGTGTTTCTCCAGAAAGTGAACTGAATTTGAATGCCATTGTGAGAATTAGATGTTGCTTGCTGCCGCTAGCTCTTTCTGAGAATCAAAATGTAAACTAACAAATGAGCTGTATTAGAAGGGGAGAAAGTTCATACAGCAGGGGCTTTCTAAACTTTGTGTTTGGTTACTTGGCGCCGTAAGTGTATCCCTTAAATAATTTGATGTTGCGGGAATAGAAAGAGAAATTGCAGGGCTAAGAAAATGCTTGGGGTGTCCAGGAAGCACACAGTATTAAAAAAGAAAAAAAAGGGGGGGGGGGGGGAGTTAGGAAAAAAAAGCATACAATGAGATTGCATGTGCTTTTCCATCAAAAAGAAGACAAAGTATCAGCTTGGCTTGGTAAGGGAACTTTTTAAAAAGAGATTTCTGGTGCTTGGATGATGGAAAATCCCAAAAGGGAGAAGGACTGTTTAGAATGCCTGAGGGAGGATATAGTTGAAGTTAAGAAGATTAACCAGGTAGAAGTATGCTTGTCATAATCCATCTCGGTTCCTGTCTGAGGTTTATTAGACTGGTGTGAAGTGCTGTTGTTTGAGTCGTTTGTAGTAAATGGACTGTTCTAGTGGATGCTCTTTTGGCTTGATGTCGTGGAGGCTTTCAGTGGCAATGCAAATTTACACAGTTCCTGCACCCAGAGCACAGGGAACTGGGGAGGGCAAGTGTTGTATGGAATTACTGCATCATGCTTAGAAATTATCCTTAACTTTTGCAAAAATGAAATAAAGCAGTTGTCTGAGGACAGCCAGGAGAGTAATGAGAACAAAGAGCTGGGAATTTCCAGCCCCTTTAGGCTGAATACTGTAAACCCATGTATCTGCTGAGGTTGTCTTACTGTTCAGTCAGGGCCTCACTGTTCTGACAGTGGAATAAACTTATAAGACTTTTTTTTTTTTTTCCTTCCCATGTTTCTTTGTTTTAATGCCAAAAGCTTTTGAAACTTCACGGAATGGGAGGTGGTGGGCTTTAGTGGTCTGACTTGGGAACAGGAAAGAAGAATGCTTTCGTTGCAGGCTGACAATAATAGAACCGCTCTCTACTGTTTTTGCTCCAGGACTCACCTCCGTACCGTTCAGAGTGCCATTAGTGGTCTTAGGCCTGCTCTCTGCAATTGTGTTCTTGCCAGGACTTGTTTACTTCTAATGGCATTTTATGGAGGTCCTCGGGTCTTCGTTTGAGAGCCAGGGACGAGATCAAGGCCTTGCTTTGTGTTTGCATGAGTGCACACAGTACAGAATGTACCACATGGTAGAACGACAAACAAAGCAAATAGAGCGTGTTTCTTAATGGAGAAGTTGAGCCTTTTGATATTCTCAGGGTTGCTAACCTAAGAGTTCAAATGTCACGGTGCAGACCCTTGGTTGTGAGATACACTTAAGCGCTGGTTTTTAAAGTGTCACAAGCATGGAATAAATGAACTTCCTTTTTGGCTTTTAAGCCTTGAGCATGCAGTTTGCAAGTTTTCCCCGCAACTCTGAGAGCTAAAATGGATTTGGAGTCTGCATGTGGCAAAATGCTAGGAGCTGAGATGTCATGAATATTATGAGATTTAGAAGGATATGGTCAGAGCTGGCAAGTCTTGTTATCGCTGGTTTCCTGTCTGAGAAAGTAATGGAAGAGGAGTGAAATTCATTTTATTCGGGAGTTTCATTAGGTTTGCAGAAGAAAGGATGCATCTCTGAACAGACAGAAGTAAGCAGTCTTTATAAACAGTGATATGAAATAGGCATAGCAATAGTTTAGGTACTGCATCGCAATTTAAATGCTAATACTTGAGTCAGTAGCCCTTTAGCAGTGAGCTACAATAGAAATGTAAAAACAAAGTCTTGTGGACATGATCTAAGAGGATGCTAATTTGCTTGCTAATTAGGTTTGCAAAAGTTTCCTTTTCACAGTTCTAAGTGGTGAGGATAAGCTAGTGAAGAATGTTTGATTTAGGTTTTGAGTGGGTCCTGAGGTAACCAGGGAGTATCTCTTTGAGCTTTTTGGTATTACAGCGTTTAAAGGTACAGCAGCAACACTTCTTACGCTGACCATAGTACCTTTTGGAGACAGAAATATTTTGCTTTCAGTTTCTTGCCAGGAACGTAACCATGTTTCTAGCAGTGTTGGATCGGGGGAGAAAAATGAATTCCTTGCTGTCTGTTAGAAGTCCTTCACAATTTCACTGGTGATGTCCACGCACTTACGGAGACAGGAATCAGGATATGCTATGCTAGAACTGGATTTTTTTTTTAATTTCTTTTGCCTAGCTTCTTGATGTAAATTGCCATAGCCTAGTAATCAGTTAAACCACCCAGAGCTATAACCCAGTTTTATTTCAGTAGAACACATGTATATGTGCTTCAGATGCATGCAATGGTCTGAATGTGTTTTTTTTTTTAAATAAGTGGAAGCAGAGAAGGTGTAGGTGTTTACAAATCATGTCCTTGGAAGAATGTTTTCCATCAAACCATATGTGTCTTTAAATTGTGTTTTTTTTTAGTTGTTGTTGTTTGTTTGTTTGTTTGTTTTTTAAATGAGATCCAGAAAGCATTTCTTCAATGCAGTTGATGTTTCTCTGAAGTAGCTCAGATTCAGTATAGAATATACCAAGATGAGGCCTTAGATTCCTCTGGCGTGGGAAGAAGAAATTGGAAAGATGAAAGCTGTCGTCGTCTTTCCTGCCCATGCTCTTTTACATCACTGTTTAGGAAAGGGGAGGAATGAGGCTGAACTTGCAGCCTGTTTGTAGAGTCTGCCTATGGATTTCTATAAGGACAAAGATTTCAGATGAAAAGATAGCAACAGCAGAACACACAAGAATAAGCTTATCTCAATTGTTTAAAAAAAAAAAATGAAGTGGTAGTATCGTTAGCAGCTGTTCATGTTGAGTGCAGTTCAGATCTGTCCTGTTGCATTAAGCTGAGGGTTGTGCTCGTGGAGAAGTGGAGATCCTCACAGGATCTGCTTGTGGTCTGCCTTTTGTAGTAGTCCTTCTCTGAACCTGCCTTGAGTAGGAAAGAGGGGAAGTTCCCATGCGTCAGAGGCTTCAGGGTCGTTGTCAGTTGAAATACATTTTTTGCTTGTGGTGCATTTCCCAGTGGCTCCAGGTTGGGTTACCAGAGAAGTTAACCAGCCTGTGAAACTGTTGCAATGAAGGGCCAAAGTTCTGTGTCCAAAAACTGAAAGCATCTGATGTTCTCTGTAGTCTGCGAGAGAATGGATGTTACTTTTAGGAGCCTTGTGTCTTTGCAACTATTTCTGTGAGTAGTAATAGTACTAAGTGGCACGAGATTTTGCTGAAGTTTGATACTGTTTCCATAGTGCGTGTGGGGGGAGAGAGAGAGAGGGATAGATGGATGTAGGTTTGTTTTTTCTTTCTCTTTCTTCTTTTTTTTTTAAACTTTCACAGCCAACCTTTGTAAACTTGTCCTTAAACGTGCACTTAAAGAGGTACAGTGAACTTCTTGCCGCTTCCAAAAAAGCACTGAAAGATAATGTTCTGTCTTGGGCATTGTCCAAAATGCCTAACAAAACCAACGTTTTTAGCAATCTTGTTTTCTCTTTTAATCTAAAATTAGTTTATCGCCATTGTTCTGAGATAATCTCAGCAGTATCTGTGGGTACCAGGACTGTGTTGAAGGGTTTATTCTGGCATCGGTAATGGGACAAGATTTGCCTTCAACAGACTAACCACTGCTGTCTTTGAATGCTGATCTTTATTACGTGCTTGGAGGAAGGGCTTGACTTAATCTCATTTCACCTATGAAAACTTCAGCGCACCAGAGACATTCTGAGTGGGACATCTAGTCGTGCTTGAAGCAGGCATTTACCAGGGTATTTTAGCTGAGCATTTGGGGTTCCTTGGCCTGAGTGCTTACAGCAAGTGAGAAGTGACGGTGGCGGTGGGTGTTGGGGGAGCTTTTTATTTGCTTTAAGTCGCAGATGAAGGCGTGAATCTTTCAGGTGGACTATGAGGACTTCGGCAGTTAGCTGGAGGGTGACTTCTTTTCTCATACTTTTTTTTGAAATAATAGTATAGATAGTAAGACCCTTTGTTATTTGATGGGGTATGGAAGTACTGGATATTGTAACGTAACTGTTTGTCACCGCGGGACCTGTGACTGAGCTGTTGCTCAGGCTTGTGCTGTGGCTGCTCTTCAGAAAGCTGTCCTTTGCACGATGGGGGTGAGCGGCTGCTGACAGCGTTCGTGACGTCGTGGCCGTGGCTAATGTAAGCCTCACTGAAAGTTAGCACAACGTATGAAGAGCTCTGACTTTTGCTGAGGGGAAAGCAGGCTTCTTTTGTGAATTTAAGCAAATTAACTGTAAACAATGTGTCCTTTGACCCTTTTACTTTGCTCAGGGTGTATGTTCAAGGGGATGAGCCCACAGTTAATCAGGAAGGTGGTGGAGATGAAAGGGGCTATATCAGCAGCACTCTGATTTGACTGAAACTTGAGTATTAACTTGAAAAATAGGAACAAGAACATTGTTCAGAAGCCATACTTGCTTGTCAAAGCATTCAGTTGTATTTGGCAAAAAAAAAAAAAAGTCTCTGAATAACCCAGGTTTCCAGAAAAACTGTATTGCTCAGGATTTGTGGATGGTGTTGATAGTTCGGAAGAAAAAAAAAGCACAGTAGGTGCACAGTGGTGTTTTCATGTTAATGTATGAAAAGTCGTCTTCAGCAGTTTCTGTAGACAGATAACTTTGTCTACATGAATAGAAAATGGAGGCCTCTTAAAGACCTTTATTCTTTCTCTGTTATTTTCTCAGTAATTCAAGTATTGCTGCCATTTACATATACCAGGCAAGAAGGATTTGTATGCAGATAACTTGAAGAATTTTGTAAAGTTGTTTTGCCAAGAGTAACTGTCCTTTTTCTTTTCCCTGTTGCATTAATGACTACTTACATGGCTAAGGCCAATTTGCCAGTTAACAAGTAAAATCTAACAACAAAAAGTAAAAGCAGCAGAATAAATCTCTTCTCCCCCCCTCTGTTTCTTTGGTAATGACCAAAATTTAAGTATTTTTGTAGGAAGTGAACAAAAAAGCAGTCTGGCAAACAAGTTGTAAGGCTGTAGGATTTTCCTCTGATGCCTGTCAGTTGACTGTAACTGAGTGCTGGGTTGAAAAGTAAGTTTACTGTTCCCCTCCAACTCTCACATCAAGTACTGTTAGAATAAGCTTAAACAGACTGAACTGCACTGAGGGAAGAATGGCATTTGATTGCTTTAGTGCTCAGAAATATGCTTTTCCAGGCTTTGCACATCAAGGAAATACTACAGTGTGGTTTACCGTTAGTCTGACAGTGGCCACCACCACCAAGTGATTCACAGGATGGAGGAACGACAGCTTTTGTGACTGATAAATGAAATCATTTGTCCGTAGGGAAAGCTGCTGCCTAAGCAACCTGTCTCCTCAACACATGAGGATTTATAGTTGTGTTTTTAAAACTGTTGATTGGAGGTATGGCAGTGTTCATGGTGTGCAGTGAAAGAATAATGCTTTTCCTTAATTATAGCAAACTCTGTAAAAGCAGTAGTGAGTTCCATTACGTACGTGTCTTCTGATTTATCCTTTCTGCTTTCCATTTTCAGTGTCTCCCTCTTTTATTTATGAACTGACAGTCAAAGGCAGGATACATCTGTACATGTTTCTGTGTATTGTGTTAATGCGACTTCTCTCTTCTGTCTCTTACAGAGACATTCTGGTTGTCTCATCTTCCCTTTCTTTTTTATTTCTATGCTCAAGTATTTTGATGTCAGTAAGCTTCTCACTCTTCTCTCTACTGTTTGTAATAAGTGTCTCTGAGATGGGATTCCCAAAATGTAACAGAGTATTTTAAACATGAATGGGAAGAAGATGGCTGAATTTCATCCTGGCTGCAGGCTCATACTAAAAATACAATGCTGTCTCAGAATTTATCCCTCTTAATAGTTTATTCTTGTTTTCTGCTATTTGTTGTGCAAGGCCTCAGTCTGCATCGTGAAGACTTAGGTCTGCATCTTGAAGTCTAACTAGCCCAGGATAAATTGCAAGTTTTTCAATATAAAGGCATGGAAAAGGGGAAAAAGGAAGGGACCAAGAACATGTGAGTTCCAGAGAAGGATCTGAAAAAGTGTGTATTGGAGCAGTATCATTAAAATGTATGACACCTTTTTACTCTCTGCAGTTTCCTTTCCTGGTTGAAAACAACTGGCTTATGAAGGATCTGGCACTTCAGTGGATCTTGGATGATTGAAATAGTTTTTACAGCAAGAAATGCGGCTCTCTTTCCACATAAACAGTAAGACATCACTGCACTGCTTCTGATATCTTTTAGTGGAATGGAAGTGTCTTTTTTAGAAAGATGCCCAGTATACTGAATGCCTCTGTGCTAGGGGGAAACTTTGTATGGTTAGTGATCTGTTCTGCTGTCTAAGGATTGCTCTCCTAAGAGTCTTATTCCCAGAACTGAAAGTGAGTTTGCTTACCTTCCACTGCATGTTGTAATACTGTTGTCAGCTAGGTTAAAGAGCCCCGTGCTATACAGATATGGTCTGCTTACAGAGAAGATAAACCGGTCCCTTTTGAACGTTATCTTGACCTTCAGTAATAAATTTACCTTTCAGTGATTTTAAAAAACAAAACAAAACCAGAAACAACAACAACAACAAAAAAACCAACACACATTTAAGTGATTGGTAGTTGTTATTTGTATTCCAGGTGCCCTCTTTGGCTTAACATCCTGTAAAAAGCGTGACCTTCAGGTGTCTGAGCAGCCTGTCCGTGTTCTGGTGTATGGAATAATATTTCTTGCCTGCTCTGAGTCCTCCTCAGGCCCCCACTTGAGGGACGTCTCCTGCTGCATCCAAGGGCCACGTAACCCACATTGGTTGTCGTGTCGCAATTTGAGCTTTAAGCAGGCTCACCCTTTCTTCCCACTCTGGTTTCTAGCATGCAGCCTTGCATTTGGCTGTACTAAAATGGATGATATTAGAAGGTGCCTTGTTAACAGAGATCCAAATAACAGGTAATAACTGGCTGCTAACTAATAGTCTATCTTGTGTGTTCATCCAGGTGAGTCAATGTAGTGCATGAATTATTGGCTTCTGTTAGTTTACTCTTTTTATTAGCTTGTTGACCTGGTGTGCCTTTAATGTGATTAAAGGAAAGTTGCTGCTGAGCTGAAGATAGCAGTTTAATGATGCTGAGCAGAACGCAACATCTTGGGTAGTCAATGACCAGGCCCGTGTTAGGAGAACACGTTTGTCTCAAGCCAAACAATTTAGTGATGTGGGTGAGATAGCAAATATAAATGTCTCTGAGAAAGAAGTTTGTAAAATCTAAACTAAAATAGCTTTTCTAAGCAATAATATTTTAGTCACCTTACAATTAGGTCTCAAAAAGGTAGACATTTCGTAAGTTGCTACCCAGTAGACAAAGGCTCTGGGTGGGAGTTTGTATGTTTTTTGTTTGTTTTGTCTTTTTGTCTCTTTGTCCAGATGGTTTGGGAATATGAGGTCCTCCTAGTACTAAAACAAAGCTTTTCTTTTTGGCTTCAACTCTGCTGGTTGTGTTGTCAACAGGGCAGGGAGATGGCAGTGGGAGAAGAGTGGTGCCATGCGTGCTGAAGCAGTTCTTGGAAGGCCGTTTTCCTTCTGACCTTTCTAGAGAAACCATGGGAGTGGACCTGCAAGCCAAAGAAAACAGTGTTGCTGTTTCATGTAATAACTCTTTTCCTCACCTTATTTCCCCCTAGAAAATAGTAGTAGTTGGCCCCACCTGGACTTGTGCAGAGCTTTTGCCGTGTGCTCTTTCATCAGAGGAAAATGCTTTGGGATTTGGGAAGGCAGTGTTTGTTTTCCACTCTGATGCTGTTTGCTCTTCAGTCATCCCGAGTTACTATTCCTACTCTTGTTTCCTTTCTTCATCTCGCTGGTCAGTGATGTCCTGCCCCTTGTTCCCAGTCCTTGTTGGGCACATCTTGCCGGACTGTGAAGTAATTGCCCTCTCCTAGGGGAGGAGGTGCAGTCTGAACATGCAGTCTACTGTATCAACATTATTATAAGTTTTCCAAGCGGTATGCCGGCATGTCTGAACAGGCAGGGTGAAGGAACGTGTCAACTTGCCACTGGTAAGAGAATCCAGCCTCTGCCTCGCAGTTAGTGTTTCTATCTTGCCGCGTCTGCTCCATGTGGTACTGTTGCTCCTGAGAGTGCTTTAAATGACACACATGCATTATTTTGCTTTCCTTTTTTGTTTTGTTCTGATGTCCTGCTCTTGCGAAAACCTTTGCTCATGACAGAGAGCAAGCAAGGGAGAGAGTGCGTTTGTGTGCTTGCATGCTGGTTTGTCAGAATATTCATTTATCTTCTCTGCTGTTTTTTTTTTTTGTTTCTTTTTTTTGCCGTAATCTCAATTATATAGCCTTCCTGATCTGCCTTTAAAAGAATTCTTTTTTCAAAACTTCTGTGGACTTTCTAGAGGTCTGTTGGTGATACAGTCTACTGGGCTTCAGCTTTAAAACAAATGCTCTGGATTAATGCCAAAATATTGCTTGGGAAAAGATTGGTATGGAGAATTCCTTCAGTCTCCTCCTGGAAATGCTTCAGAGCAGGGGAGAAACCAGACAGCAGCGTGGGGGTTGCTACACTAAGACCCTGCTTAGCACTCTTCTCTCCCCGCCACTCTTTTTTTAGTACAGAAATCTTGTTAATTATCACTACACAGCAAAGGGAAAATACAGTGAGCATTAGATTCTTTTTTTCCTGAATTGTTTCTAATGATTTGAGTTTATCTAACTCTGGGATAGCATTGACATTCACGGTTTTTCCAAGTCTGAGTTCTTTTGCCCTTATTTTTATTTCACAGTATATATGGACAGGTAAATTGTCATCAGGATAATAGCTGCAAATTCAAAGAATTTGGACTGACTCCCTTTTGCCCATAGGATTGGTGATCAGAATGTTAAAGAAGTTCAGTTTTGTACAAGATGTGTAAGTCCTAATTTTGTTTCTTTGTGTTGCTTCCTTAAATCTTCTTGACGGGGAAGATGTAGGGATGTAAGTTTTATATTTGTTTATTTTGTTGGACAGGGGAGTAATTGTTGAGACTTTACAAGTTTAGGAAATAGTATATTCATGTTTATGTTCTTATTAGGCCAAAACACAGTAAGCTTTGGGGTTTCCTAGAGTATGCTACAGAGAAAGCTGGCAAAAGCCTTTTGATGGTTTAAAGGGGAAAACCAACAACTCTTCAACTTTTTTTTTATTGCTTTATGCTATTGCTGCTTTATTTTTTGGGGTCTCTTCCTAAACTAAATTTTAGGGTTGTAAAGCCGGAATAGTTAGAACTGAACATGTGCGTTTGAGCTTCTAGTGATTTAAGTAAATCCGTTTTCAGGACCTGTGTGTCCACAAACTTGTAGCCTGTCTTCCCCTGCATATCTTCTGGATGTCTCTCCTTTTATTCTTCTAGATGCAGAACTTGCCATCTCAATTTTAACTTACTCCACATAATTTATAATTACATTGCTTACAATTACTCTGCTTTTTTTTTTTTGTTTGTTTCCCTCGTCTTCTGGTTTGCTCCTTTCTCTCTATCCCCTTTGCAGAAAGATTTTTTTTATTTACTTGGGAATATTTTTCGGGACGCAGAATAAGTCTTGATTATATTTGTGAAGTCTAAAGACATATTACCTTTAAGTAAAAAAACAAACAAAAAAAGTGCCTTAGGAGCTGTTTTATGTTAAGCGTAAGTTACCTTTCTGTCCGTTGTTCATTTAAATAATGGTAGCTACAGACCTGCAGGATTTAATAGCTGACAGTGGGTGACTGAGTTTAAAGAAACTGCTCATCAGCTGAGCCAGACAGAGGGCAGGGCAGGGATCATCTCTCCTAACTTTGGATACCTAGTTGTCCGAAATCAAGACAGATGTTTAGGATGGCCCTATACCCTTGGAAAGAAGTAATTGTCTTCTGCACATACTTGTTTCCCATTACCTTCGATGCTGCTTGCAAGATTGTACTTCCAGGCAGATGGAAATAATCAACTACAGAACAACCCTTGACACCTAAAAAGTGACTCATTTAGGTTAATGATTTTTCAGATGTGTACACTTATTAGTAAGTTGCATGTTTTTATGTAAACCATTTTTCTCTGGGTTAGGAAGCGGGTAACGCAGCAGCATTGGAAGCTTAGCTGTGAGATTTCTGACTTACTTGTTTTTTAATGTTCAGATATCTCTCCTGTAAGTAAATTTATGAACAGTGCCAGCTTTAAATGCTGGAGTCCTGAAGCACTGCAGCTTCCATCTTTTCTCCTTCTCCTCATTCCTTAGCACCCAAAAAAAAAAAAAAAAAAGAAGAGGAGGGGCAAGGGACAGAGTTTGTCAGATCTTCTTGTCTTGTCCACAAGGGCGTCATGCTCTTGATTGCGATGGCTGTTCCAGTGGTACTAGGAATAGTGTAAAAAGAACTGTTTTAAGAGTGGACTGGAGCTGCTTTTCTCTTTGCGTGGGTAAAATGGCTCCTTTGACTCCTGACTGAGTCCTGAAAGTGAGAAGTGTTCTCGGTGTTTGCCAGAGAACCAGGAGGGCAGCGAGGGGACAACTGATCAAGTTGGTGCAAGGGGCGCTCAGTGCAGAGGAGGTCATTAACCAAAATTCTGAGTTGTTGCGGAAGCATTAGGGAAGATAAGTGGCTTATTTAATTCACAGTTGAGACACTAGGGATAAGTCTGTGGTGCTTTGTAGCATATTCACGAAAAGGGGCTTTAAGGGTTGGATTATTGCCATCTGCAGCAATCCACTATATGAAGAGAAAGCGAAGTTTTAAATGAGCTGCTCCCTTTTGTGGTGGTTGCTGGTGAAATGCTGCCAAGATGCAGTCACTGCCTCTGAAATTGTACCTGATCAAGACAGTCTGCCCCAGGTGTAGCGACAGCAAGAGACCAGTGTGGCAGAGAGGTGGCATGCTTTTTGCTGCTGTGGCCATTGCATGCAGTTAGGAGATGCTCTGGGAGGGAAGAGGATTTAAAGAAGACTACCACTTACTTTGTAATGGAATTATTTTGGTAGACATGCTTGGCTTCAACGTGCAAGCTGTTGGGTTAGAGAATGAGCTGCTGAGCCACCTCCTGTAAGTGACAATCACCATCTTTTCCAGTTCATATTCTGGGCTGCTGCGGAAGGTCAGGTGCAGAGCGTGAGAGCGTTGTGGAGAACTCCCGTGACTGGGAATGAGCCCCTTCTGTTGTGAGTAGTGCAGTGAGCCGTCGGGAGAGCAGGGTGGAGGGAGAGGGAGGGAGAGCCTTTCCCCGAGGACTCGCTGAAGCAAAATAGGGGCAGTTCAGCCAAACGTACCGTCATAGTACACCACTGTGACTCACCTCGAGCAAACAAGTTTAAGTTGACACGTGTTCTGGAAGTGCGGGAGAGGAAGATTTACAGGCATGACTTTTAGTTGACAGCCATATATTTAAACAGGCCACAGCTTAACTTCCGTTTCTCCTTACTCAGTGATGAAGTGAAAGTAGTGGGAACACGGAGTTAGTTTGCCTGGAAACGGAGTGTTCTCAGTAGTGAACACAGTCTCTGCATGGTGGGTATTCCAGCAGTCCTTTTTTCTTTCATGTCTGTCATACTGTGTCTTGTGAAGAGTGTGGCCATGTCTGTTCTTCTGAGGTGAACTTGAATAGCATCTGCATCATTTTCCTGAGGCCAGCTCAGGATTGGAGAGTTGAGCGAAGAGTGGGCCTTCGTGTAATGGCTTGTCCCTGAATATCTTAGGTATATAAAGTCAGCCTGTTGTAGCCAGCATGTTTGTTTGAGGCAGGAATCTGCAGGCTCTTGGGTTAGCTACTTCACTCTTTCTCTTTGCTAGAGATGGGTCTGTCCTCATCTGTCTGCTTATCCAGAAGCTGAGAGTCTAGAGTGGCTTGTGGGGAATGTAGGTGAAGTGTCTCCCTTTCTTCTTCAATTCATCTGTGCTTCCACTGGAATACAGATCCCAGTATTTCCACCTCAAGGAGAATGACTGATTCCTGCAACTGTTGCTGGTAGTTATCCTTGCTGAACAAAGGATGTTTCCTGGGGTTGTAGCGATGGGCAGACTAGCAAACGATTGTGCCATCTTTGCACAATCAGAGAATTCTGCAATATACGGGGCACAACTAGAAATTAACAACAGGACATAAAATGGCCAAGACAACCATCTCAGCATCATCGCTGTGGGTTTTTGTTTTTTTTTAAGTGCCGTGGGGTCTCTGAGTTACATGTGGATGGCTTTCAGAATTTGGCAGCAATGACATCTATTTTCATATCCAAAGAAATTCAGGAATATTGCTGCATCATGTCTTTGCTGACTCTGCAATGCAGCAGCTTTGGGCTGTGAGCCCAAATCACAGTGGGAAGATGTAAACCTTCTGACCCAGAGGTAGGAAGAACCAAATGGACAGGACTGAGAGTAGAAAAGAGACCATCACAGAGAAATGCAGATTTCAGAAGAGGAGATAAAACTTCTGTTCTTTTGGTCCAAGTCCTTAATGAGAGGACTTTAATAAGGCTAGAATTATCTTTATTGATTCAGTGCTGGCAAGCTAAAAGTCAACTGCCTTTTAATCAGCATGCGGTATATTTGTGGTCTTTCACGCTTGAGGCAAACCTCACTTTCATTCTTTGTGCGTTGCCACAGCACGCAGGTCTGTACGATACACAATCGCTCAGGAAAACCTCTTCTCTGCTCATTCTTTGGCAATGTGTGGTTCATCTTAAGCTGTTTCATCTCCATTTCTATTATGAATATTTTGGCACTTCTGCTGTAAGTATCTGCAAAATAACCACCTACAGAACTACAGGTGTGTTAGTGTCTGCGATTTTTCGGTAGCTTGATTCCAGTTCAAATGTCGCAATAGCCACAGAATTCGCAGAGTCCTGCAGTGACAGAAGAGGTCTTGTTTCATGCAGCTTAGCCTTACATACAGCTTTCTGCAGCATGAACTTATCTTGCAGTAGTGGGGCTGCAAAAGCCAGGTGGTAAATTCTTGTGGCTTGGCAGTGGCATTAGGACATGTTTTTAGGGAAAATAAAGTATTGTTAGTAAGGGTTAACGTAGAATTTAATGGTTTATGTTCAAGTAAGCTAAAAAGTAGCATTTGAAACTAATGAGGGCCTTGTCTTTATTAGTATGTAAGATGTGGTAATTCATTTATTTTGCTCTGTGGACTAAAAGGACTTTTCTGTTGCTTATTTGTTTCCCTAATGAGGAGAGGGGCGGACATTGTATAATTCTCAGGCAGCAGTGATTATGCAACTGATCCTGTTATTGTGGAGCCGAAGTCCTTCCTACTCCCTGGGCACCAGCTGCTAGTGTTCTGGTTGCTGCTTTTTTTTCTTTCTTTAATCATCATCTTCTCCCCGCCCCCCCACTTTTTGTGAACTCGTTGTTTTCTTTCTTGTGTTTTTGTTTCCTGCCCTTCCCAATGTCAGCGAGACAGTGTCTCGTTTGGGTTTATTCTTCTTTGCAGTATGCTGCAAAATGAAACTGCTCTTATATATCATTCAAAGTACAGAACGTATACAGAAATTAATTTTTTCATGAGAGCCAGAATTGCTTGATACTTCATAAACATATTTGGGGAAAAAAAAAAGGGCATTTGCTTGGATCCAAATGAAATTTTACTGCAAATGGCCTTTGTGTAAGCTAAGGTCAGAAGTTATGTGTTCCTGTTCTCATGATATTAGAATAATGTAAGTAGCTGTGGGTTTTTTTGTCCTTGAAAGGATGGGCCTGGGAGAAATATTAATTCTCGTCATCTCCACCTCTCGCTCCCTACACACGTACTTTGGATCACCAAAGAATATACAGTACTAGTGTGTATAAGATGAAGTAGTTGTAAATCTCATGCTTTTACAGCCAGGTGATCACACTGCAGTGTAATAAAGGCACTACAACCATTGCAGTACAATAACACTAAGTGTTTTGAAAAAATACTGTGAATCTTGCCCTATTTGCGCTTGATTTTCAGTTCAGTTTTATGTCATACTGTTTCTGTTTGAGGTTGCATGGAGTTTCAGTGACCACAGGTGGGTCGTTTTGATCTGTGGTGAACGTTCGGAAACTTGCCTGTACAACGTGGGCAGACGTGACAGGAGGCCCTTTCAACCTGTCACGCAGGTTTCTGCTTACAGGTGAACCGAGTATACCACGTGTGGTCCCGATAGATGGGGAAAAATGGTCGATCTGTGGTATCACATTAGTTGCTGTATTTCTTGTGTTTCCGTAGCAAATGTGATCAACATCAGTCATAAATAGGCTCTGGTGGTTAGTGTCCAATGCCAGGAAGTAATTTGGGCGTAAGGGGTTTAAAGTCGTTATTGACTTGGTAGGCGTTTTGCTGCAGAAGTTATACAAAATGCAAGGGACGTGTTTTCTTGCTCAGTGTCTGTTCCGTGGATTGAGCGTTTGGGTAGATGACAAGTTGTTTTAGGATTTGTGCAAGTGCTGTCATTCCTTTCCACTCCTACCTCTTCTCCCCAAATTTCTCATGGCAGGAACATTCATTTCTGCTTTCTATATTTTGTTTCTCAAGTATAGTCTCACTCACCTATGCGTGTTCAATCCATTTCCGATGGCCACGTTTATCACTGGATTATTTCATTGTTTCTGTAGTTGTTGAAGACTGTGTTAGAGCTCACACCTCAGCCCCACAATTCTGGCACCGCAAGTGCAGTGTACTTTTTTTTTTTTAATTTAATATAGTAATGAAAGGAATTTGGAAATCAGTCTTTAACTTACTCGCTAGCTCGTGAAGACCTGCCACAAAATACTTTGGAAAATGTCACATTATGGTCCTGTACAAAGCATCTCTGTGGCAAATTTCTTTATGCGGTTTTTCCAGCTACCAAAACAAACACCTGAAGGACAGTGAAATGGATGTCAGTACACATGGTTTCATTTGGACTTGAGATGTGTCAGATACGTTTTGAAATAACCTGTCAGCTCAAGAACTTACGTAAGAACTTCACTGAAATCCAAAATAACAGTTATTCTTTAAAAATTTAAGGTTGAGTGATTTCTAAGACTTTTACATGTGGTTCTTGATAATACTCCTCAGGAAGGATTTAACTGCTTTTTAGCAGTTTTAATGAATACAGCAAAGCATACATAACTTTTACAGCGCAACTCTTTGGTCATGGTGGTGTATTTGATGAGGTCTAATACGGAACAGTAACTTAGACTTTTTTTTTCTGTTCACTGAGTTCCAAAATTAGTCAGCAATTGAGCCAGAAATCTTAGAAGTTGAGCAATTTAGGAGGAAGTGGTTTCTTGGCTGGCTCAGAGAATGGATTTTTTTTCCTTCTTTAAATCTGATGGTTTCTTTTCGAAGCTGTAGTTGTCTAAATCTCTGCTTTCCTTCTTGACCCTTAGTGCACTGTCCAGTTTGGTTATTTGAGGTTTTATTTTCTGTTGAAGGCAATTAAAGGGGCATTTTTACATGGGCTTCTAACAAGTTGCAGATAAGGATTCGTACCGATTTACAGTGGTGTAAGGGACACACTGGAAATGAAGAGCAGGTTATTTCACACTCGGTAAAATTCATTGATCAGTCTTTAATGTCTCTTCCATGGAGTGCTGTTCGAATTTTGTATATAACTAACTACAAAGACCATATCCATAAAATGTTAACCTTCTTAAAAAAGAGTTCGAACTAATGTGTCCATTGCATCTTCACTCATGTAAGAGTAAATCTCACTTGTATTACCAGTTAAGTAGACATTAGAATAATTTTTATCAGGGTAGTACTTGATCACGCTATTTAAAGCTGGTTTCCACTTCATATTTGATCAGAAACAAAACCAAAGTGGTGATGTTTCATTGCAAAGGAGACAAAATATTATTGCTGAAATTAATCTCTTTAAAGAAAGTAATTCCAGCTTGAGATGTTCTGTCATTCTTGGGTTGCGATATGAAAATCTGTGTTGTTTGAAAGTTGAAAAGCATGCGGGTCTGGTATCTTGATAAAGCTTAAACAACATGTGAGGTCTGATGGTAGTCTAATACCAGAACGAACTAGGAAGCTGTTGACATCAGTGGGCTCAATTACTTTTCTTCTGTGGTGTTTCCCAATTTTATGATAACTTTCTTGAGCTCTGTTTGAATAAATCTCAGTCTGTGAATCATAGAATGGCTTGAGTTGGAGGGGACCTTAAAGATCACCCACTTCCAACCCCCCTGCCATGGGTAGGGATGCCACCAACTAGGTCAGGCTGCTCAGGGCTCCATCCAACCTGGATGTGGTTATTCTGTTAACTTGTGGTGTTCAGCAGGTTGTTTCATGATAGCCTAAAGACTTCTGAATGTGTTCTGAAAAGCCCGATTCCTTCAAAATAGCACCACCCAAGGCTGGTTTTATTTTGGCCTGCTACCCACGTTGTTAAAATTGGCATATGTGATATTTCTTCATAGAATTTGTAGGAATTTGCAGTCATCACATCATGATTGTGTCTGAAACGATATTAATCAATCAAACCAGACACGTAGCTCTCCTTCTCCTGGAATTTGTGGTGACAATCTTTTTTTTTCCCCCTCCTTAAAAATAAATTGGAACACAAACAAGAATATTTAAATAGTTTTAACACACAGCATTTATACCTTGACAGTTGTCATCTTTCTTTTTACTTCACACTCAGTTATTTCTTAGGCAGTAAAATTATTATGAAATTTTAAGGTATTAGTTCTGTGTCATCCATCCGTTGTGTCCCCCTGTGTCCCCCCCTCCCAGATACCCGGATATATTGTTTGTATGCTTTGGTTTTGGCAAAAATCATTTTAGCCGGAATTATGGATTTTAAAATTTATTCTTTTTTAGTTTTAACTTTGCAATATGAAAAATAATTGTGGCCAAGTTAGATTCCATTTAGTAAAAGAGTTGTAGGATTATTTTTTATTCATTTCTTGAATACTGTAGTTGGATAGTAGAGAATGAAATTGTTAATGAAGAAGGATGGGGCCTCACAGATAAAGGAGGAACAGATTCTTCAAAATATATTTCAAGGAAGTTGAGTAAGAATACATTAAGGGGAAGGAAGGATCAAGGAATCATTGTCAGCTGCTGGATTCCTCTCCTGAAGAGTTGTCCCCTCTCCTTCCATTAGCAACAAAAGAAGAAAGAAAAAAAAAAAGGCAGAGGGGAGCCCCCCTGCACCCCAGCCAACCAAAGCAAAACTCCAGACCTAAACTTGAAATTCACGCATACGCAAACCCCATAACTACAAATCTATTAGAAATAATGAGTAATTAAGGTATGATTCTGTGCCCACAGTAACAGGGAGAACTAGATAACGGTGGAAAATAAGTTCAAATGCTGATCCGTTGGTACTTTTCTCTTAACATTTCTCTTTGTGATTGACCATGCAGACCACTCAAGCAGTGAGGTTAGTGGATGTCTGAAGAGAGATCACAGTTTGGGGTTAGAAGGTGATTTTTTTTTTCTTGATTTAGGTCATTCATTGCTATTAATTTGTTTTCCCTGTGTGTCAAAATGTACCCATTTGAAACTGTTGGGATCTGAAACTTATTTCCTGCTGAGTCTTTTTGGAGGTCTCGTGTTTTGAAGCAAAGGTTTTAATTCACCCATGTTTTGTTACGCAATACACGTCTGAAATCTTGGCAGAACACATTTTCTTGATATGGAATACATGCTTTGACAAATGAAACGTTGGAAACTAAGTGCTATCTGTGTTCTTCTGCTTTGCACTTTTTAGGATTGCTAGGCAATATATTAAATTACACAGTGAATTGAGGAATAAAACTGGATATTATTTACTGGTCTGAATCTGATCCAAGGTAATAATGATCCAAAGTGTGTATTATAACTTTGGCCAGGAGTCTCTCTCCTATCTAACATCTCAGAGGAAAGGAGAGGAGAAAGCAATGAATGAGGTGAGGGATTGTCAGGGGAGACACTAAGGGAAGTTGGTTTGAAATTTGAATTTAACATCATGAGATCCACTGTGTGGAAACTCTTTTCTAAAAGCACACGGTTAAAATTTAGTTACAGTGCCTGAACAAATTAAAGCCCATTGTCTGAGCATTCTTTTAGGCTGTCGCAATTGTAAAGTAAGGTATTTCTCAGAAATTTAGACCACCATGTTAAAACTGCTGAGCGCTGCTTTGTGGAAAGAAGGAAGAAGCACGTTGTCAGAATTTCCGTAGATAACTTTCAGAGCGACTCCATGTAGACTCTTCTTTTATTTGTTTTTAGGGGCTTGATATGTGGTACCTTAGCTTCCCTTTGGTTAAAGGAAAAATAAATCCTCTCAGTCTAGCGAATGCCAGTAATGAGCAGCACAGGTAGATCTGAGCATCCCCAAATGTCTGCGAGAGTTTTCTGTTCAACTTTGAGGTCACTAAATCTAATGATGACCCTTTCCTTTGGATGCTCCTCTTTGATTTTGGATTGCAGGCTCAAATGGTTGTTGGGACGTTTAGTATTGCTTTAGTTTGTGGGTGATTGTTGGGAAGCAGAAATGTTTTGTAGCTGCGCAAGTCCTTTTGACACAGAACCCAGAAGCTGAAGATTTCTGGCGTAGTATGTGATAGAACAAATAAGTAAACCTTTGTTTTTAGGATTTATGTATATCATCACCCTTGGCTTTCTCAGTTGCAGCCATTTCTACACTTAGTACTGCGAAGCGACGATTAACAGTATCTTTAGTGTACACGTAAACGTTCGAATATGTAATGATCGATGGTCAGGCTGCTTATTGCCTTAACTTTGAGCTGGCAAAACTCGAGCAAAACAAGGTGTGACCTTCCAAAAACCATAACCGTTTAATTAGCGGAGAGGAAACAATTTTTTGGAATATATATGCACTCGAAGGCTTCCAGTTTAAGGTTGCTGACCAGGAAGGTCTGTCCTGCAGACCAGGAATAGCTAGCTGGCAACCCAGAAATCAAGCCTACTCTGCCAAGCTATTTCTTCCCAGCCCCTGGAACATCTGGACAAGGGCTGCACAGCATGCAGCCTGAAACCAGTGTGCTTAGCCTGGGGCAGGAGAACCGATGGGAAACGTGTGCGGCCTGACAGGCCAGTTACCCAGGTGGCTTCTTCCTGTTAGCCTGTTGCCCTAATTTCCCATTCTCTCAACACCGACTGAACAAATCGCTGAATGCTGCACATGTTGTGAAGCCTTATTCTAGACTTTTGGGTGAGGATGCTGATTACAGGATGTGCGTAGGTTAGTGCTGCTGGCCTGGAAGCACAGCTACCTTTCCATTACTTATGGGGCAATTGATTCATGTCGCAGATGGACAGAAATGCACATTCACAAATGCA
Organism: Chauna torquata; assembly: GCA_013399475.1. Taxonomy (NCBI): domain Eukaryota; kingdom Metazoa; phylum Chordata; class Aves; order Anseriformes; family Anhimidae; genus Chauna; species Chauna torquata. The sequence continues at coordinate 182,197 of VXAL01000444.1, read as the reverse complement.
AGAGCTAGCTTCATGCAAGGTCAGCTCTTGCCGTATGAAAACGTTACCTCAAGGATAGCACCATGCAACCATGTGTTGTCAGGGGCAGCTCAATGGGACGGCTGCTTTTGGGCAGTAGCCAGGACTTGACCTGATTCCAGATGGGACCACTGAGATGTTGCTGTGCCGTGTTTCTCCGTGATCCTTGTTCAGAAAGGGCTGCTAGTACAGGGCAAGATGTTGCCCCCGTGCTGGTTTTGTAGGTCATGATGTGCCAGAGGAAAAACCTGTCAGGGGATTGATATGCTGCAGGGCATCGCAGCAGGAATGACTCTTGAGGAACCTGCTTGAATCTTCTAGGGCTTCATGTGAGCCGAGTGTAAAAGACCCTCCTTGACAGGAGGTCTGTATGCTTGCAGCACCTGTCCTCTGCCCTTCATGTCCTATTGTATGTTGTCTTCCTCGTTTCTTCTTCAAGTTTGTCATTTACTGCAGACTTAACATCAGTTGTTCTGGCCCCCAGGCGGCTGCCTGGAGAGAAAAATATGTCTGCTCGGGGAAAGATTACTCTTCCTGTTAAAAACTGACAGAATGGGCAGGAAGTTGACCAGAACTGGGAAGAAACCATGCGGTTGAGAGTTGTTGGGAAGCAGAGCAGTAAGTAAATTGACTCTGCATCTTGAATTTCAGAGTGGGACTCTGGGCACGAGACCTGCTATGTATGTGACAGTGGGGGAAAGACAGTCTCAAAATTGTTCAGGCTGGAAGAAACCTTGGCAAGTCTGTCGTTAAACCTCCTGCTCGCAGCTGGGCCAGCTGTGAGATGGGACCAGATTGTGCAGGGCTTGATTCTGTTGGGTCTTGCAGCCTCCAAGGCTGGAGAGAGCACAGCCTTGCAGGGCCACATCCCAGTGCCTGACTGTCCTCAGGAAGCAAGTTTTTCCTTGTACCCAGTTTTAACCTCTTCTGTTTCAAATTGTGCCTGTTGTTTCTCATCCTCCCACCATGAGTTGCTGTGAAAAGCCTGTCTCCATCTTTGGTTTGCCAATAGCCTGTGGCTTTTTCATATAGGTCAGCCTTCAGTCCCTGTTAGGAGATTGTAACTTTGTATTAATTAAATAAATACTAATATGAGCTTGGAATTAACAGCTGAGATAGTATAGTGGTATATTGATTACATTATGTAATACAACATCACTGAGTGTAGCTATATTGAGCAAACTAGCATGTTGACACTACTTAAGAGGGAAAAAATCTTTATTTACTTTTGTATGTACTATTTGGAGCAACTTAAACACTTCTTACTAAAACAAAGAAATACCACCCTGCTCTGATCCCCAAGGCATTTTAATATAGCACTTAAAATTGTGTTGCAACTCTTCAAATATCATGAGGGTAGTTGATTTGTTCTGAGGCCTGCAAGAGTATCTGTCCTCAGGGGAGATATCTGACCTTTGGATTTTAGAAATTTAGATGCCAGTGATTCAGATAATCGGTGTTTGTCTCTATGTCCGAAAGGTTTATGTATATTCATTCCTGTAGAGAGCTAAAGGATTAACAAGGCATTAGCTTTCTGAAATAAACAGAGAATCCCTCTCTACTTTACTGGTTTGTTTCTGATGTGAAGAAGCAAAATGTTACGTGCATTCAAGAAGGTTTATTTTATTCTTTCATACACAAAATAAAAGGTTGTATAAATAACACAGACTTGCTATTTGAATGTATATTTAATTGATCTAATCAAGGTCCTGCCTATGGATATTTGATCAACTCTAAGTATGTATATCATCACTAATCTTTATTTTAAAAGAGATGACCACTGTAGAAAGCTTGACTGACCTTAGTCTCTTGGAGATGCACAGGGATAAGATGAGAGGCACAGGATAGAAGCTGGAACAAGGTAAAAACTACACCTAGGACAAAAATTTGCACTGTGAGGGCAGTCAGACATTGGAGCCTGTTTCTCAGGGAGGTGGTGGGATTTCCACCATTGGAGATGCTCAGAACTCACCTGGATGTGGCTCTGAGCAACCTGATCTAAGCTGACCCTAGGCTGAGCAAGGGTTAGACCATGTGACCTTCATAGATGCCTTCCAGCATATGTTGTTCTGTACTTAAATGTAAAGAATATCCAGTATTTCCGTGACAGGAATCAGAGTGCTGTAACATTAAGACCAAATTACTGAATTTGAAAACCTCTATATAAAAAGATAATGCTTATTTTCAAGCAGTGTAATTAATTTTAATTTAGTGTTACAAGTGATGTGCAAGTCAGTTGAACATATCTATATAGGGAGCATCTTGAGGTGAATTTTTTAATACTAAGAGATTCTGGTTTGTACAAGAAGCACATTTTTTGCTAATAAGAGCGGAAGACAGTTTGAGTGATAGTGGATTAATATATCCTTGGCAGAGAGTTTTCCAAATTGAGGATTGAACATAGTACATGAGAATATTCTGAAGACAGCTTGAAATGAATTTTACTAATTTATTTAAATGTACAAGTTTTTGATGGTTCATTTCAAGGGGAAATTAGCATGTATTTCCATTTGGAGCATCAGTTTATGAAAGTAGTTATTATCAAAGCATGTAAATTTAATTAGGAAGTAATTAAAGAGCAAAGGAACATCAAGTGTACACTAAAATTTTCTTGTTTCTTTTTTCCAATGTAGTTTTGGCCTTGGCTTATCATAAATGCTCAACTTATGGAGCATTTCTTCTTCTTTTCCAGTGGCATAGAAATCAGAGATTGCATTGAGTCTTCCTGACTCTTCCAAATGACTGCGCTAACACTGAAGCAAGACTTGGCCTCTCCAACAGAACTTGCCTGTGTTGAATGAGAACGGGTTTGTTTCCTCGACTTTCATCGCCTTGCTTTTAAAAAAAAAAGTCTGAGTTGATGGTGTTTAACTTTCATCACTTGTAAAGTCTACCTTGTGCAAAAGTGTTGTTTTGCTGTTCTGCCCATCAGTGCAGAACACAGGATGCTTCTGGAGACATTAATGCAGCTGCAACTCGAGCGGTTTCTATGAGGTGATGGTACCTCTTACTGAGCCTAGTTGGTGCTTTGCATTTATCTTCTCAGTGCTTCACAGTGTTGAGACGAATCTGGCTGAGGCAAAACCCATAAAAGACTAGAATTTTTCTGGTGAGACGTGGCTACTGTTAGAAAGGCGTAGGAGGGCATGGTGCCTGTCTGGCTGAAAGAATATCATCTATGGAGAATTCTGTAGTTTGATCGCTTTTAGCTCTTGGATGACTTCAGTGGCAAGGAGCAACGCATGGCGGTTGTATCTAGTAAGGTAGCTGCGATGGCTGGTCGTTGTCACTCCTTTTGTGCGGGTCCTCCCTTCTGCTGTTGAGTTTGGAGGTGCCTATGTTTTGAGGGTTGGCATGGGGATTGGCGTGTTGACTCAGAGTGGAATGTCTTGCTTTTTCCCCGCCCTCTAAAAACCATTAGTTGTTGGGAATACAAGCTAAGGCCTTTGCATTATTTTAGTTCAGTTGTAATTGGGATTGGGCAGTGTGTCTATTTGTGCGAGAGAAGTAGAGGCTTTATCTGGTTGCAGTGCTTATCTTTTCTTATGTATGTTTCTGGAGCTTGGAGACAGGACGTCATCCGTGCAGGATTTTGTGCCCTTAATTATGCTTTCTTGCATAGTCATACAGCAGAGGCACTGGTAATTTAGACCGCTGCCTTTAAGATCTTCCCCCTCCACCCCCAGAAAGCTGTGTTTAAGGTGGTCGTGTCTAGCTATGGGGTGTGGGGGTTGTTCCTTGCCCCAGCGGGTATAATCTCTGTAGTATTCCCTGCTTTCTAAGCTGTGTTACACTTGCTCTCAGGAGTTATGGATGGTCATGTTCTAAGTTGAAGATGGACAGAGTAATATTTGGTAAGAAATATTTAACCAGTCTGTGGTGACAAATGTTAGTAGACTTGTGTGTGTCATTTTTGCTGTTTTCTGATGTGAATCTCTAGGCTTGATCTATTAGAAGTTGAATTGTGTGCCTTGATGCATTTTCCTCCTTCGTCTTTCCCGAGCACGGTGAGGTTAATGGAGTCTCTCTTTGGACGTATACGTTCGTTTGGACGTATACGTTCATTTGGAAGTATGACTAGAATGCAAACAGTTGGATTTAAAAACAAAAAGCAAAACAATGTTTTAATTGTAAACCTGTGAGGAAAAGAAAGTACCCGGCTTGACAGAGTTGTGAGCTTTATTGGAGGAAACAGAAATCGGAGCTTCGCTTGACCCCCCCGCCATGTTCAGATTTATGGGGACAGAGCTTGGTTTAGCAGCAGCAGTGAATAAGAAACTGTAAAGAAAGAGGGTTTTGGAGGGAGCCAGGGACTGAACTGCTCTGTTTTTGACCTAACGCTTTTAAGGTCTATTCTTTCCTGGAGGGAAACATCTGAAACTTTCAGCCTAAACCTACTATTAAAATAAGCATAGCTGGAGGTACCCAGGGAGGGTGTTGCCCACATTCATATCCCTTCTCTCAAATTCTGTGTACAGCAGAAATATATTGTTACATAACTTATTTCTCATCATTAAAAATGGTGAGAATTCAGATATTGGCTCTTGCTGGCATTATATGGTCCTGACCTCTCGCCTTGTCTGGCTGAAGATGTGCTTTACATTCACATCCCTGGCAGTGCATCTGAAAGTGCACCAGTGGTCTAGAACATGAGTGCCAAGCACACATCTCTGCGAAAATGGACAAAGGTTGGGCTTGCCTCACATGCAATGCCTATGTTCCCTTTGATTTCTTCAAGTCAGAAGCAGTATTTTACCTCTATCGGACATGGAGTACCAGCACTCAAGTGCTGTGTTTAATTTCTAGCAGCAACTGATTTAGGCTTCAACATCAATGCCTTGTTAAGCTCCCACTGACACGGTTTGTTTTTATGTAATAAGACATTTCTCTGACACAATACGTACGTCAGTTTTGTAGCTTGGTGGAGCATGGACATAGGCAGTAAAAAGGCTGTTCAGGTCTGAATAGGTTTCTGTTGAATGCCTGTAGTGTGTAACAAAAGAAATTTGATGTTTTTTCAGAGCTTTCATTTTTTTCTATTGCGATGGCACTGGTATGGTATGTAACAACTTGATAAACATAGTTTATCCACGGAGAAATACTTGCAAAATATCTTAAGTGAGGGAAGTGCAGCTAAGCTTGAAACCTGTGTAGCGGTTGTATTTTTTTTTTATTTCAGAAGGGAGAGGGAAAAAGAGCAGATTTTATGGTGTTACTTGCTCAGTCTGCTTCTTTCCAGGAACCAAATGATTTGAGATTGCTGAGATTTGTTATTCAGCATTTTTTATGGGATGTCTGGTGAGGGAAGCAAGCAAATTTTATTTCATTTGTGAAACTCCAGAAACAGTGTGTAGGAACTACTGAGATATTTAGTCTAAATAAAAACAGAGACCTAACTAAAACTTGTGGTGGAATGCCTAGTGGGGCACTGGAGTGTGTTTACGTAGTAGCAAGCAAATTATTTAAATGACCAAGGAGAAAGAAGTAGTGGCAGCTTAGAGAATTTATCCAAATAGAAATCCCCTCTGTATCGCTAGAAATGGATTTATGCTTATCACCATCGATTCTAAAGAAGAATGTTCTGAAGTGCAGTAGTCAAAGTTCAGTTAACTATAACTTTTGCCTTAGCAAAAGGTAAGATGTTTGTAACTAAAAAGTGTGTTTATTTTAATACATGCTGACTCAATGTATTGTGTCGTTTAAAAAATAAAATAAAATTTTTATTCATCTGCTGGAAAAACGTTTTTAATGAAGGGAAATAATCCTACATAATTATTCAAACTACTTGAATAAACTCTTCAAGGAGTGCCTGTAGATCAGGACTCTTCCAAAAAAGGAAAATGGCTGTTAAAGTTGGTGGTAATTACTGTGAAGTGTCAGTTATGGTTCTATCAGTAATGCTCAAGCTGGCCACCCTAATATTATGTTTTGGAAAGATAGTTGAAAATGACATGTTAACCCTTTGAACTCAAAGAAAGCACTTCAGTGTAGCAGGGAGCTTTATGTAAGACTTGAGTAGGAGTGGAGGTGTTTTTAGTGACTGAAACTTTTTTTCTGAACGATACTTGATTTCTGGAAAATAATGGACATGCTTGCTGCCAGGGTTCAGTGGTGGGTTACGAAAGTGAAGTGACTCAGAGTCGGGACATGGTTATGTGGCTTCTCAGTTGTGCTGGCATCTGCTGAATCGCAGGCTGTGTTAAGTGCAGATGTGTTCTGGTGGATGAGGAATCATTAAGGTATTTGTTTGGCACAGCAGGTGGAAACATGGTGACACTCGGTAATGTTTGTTGCTGGTCATTTACTTTTTCATGAAACAATTGCTACTTATAGGCTTCTGAAATGGTTATGAGAAGGCACCGAACACTAAATGGCTAGTTTGGTTCTTTGCTGTGCTCCTCTTCCCTTTTAGGTTTCAGCAGTCTCTGGGAAGTCTGGAGTCTGCAAGTGAGAAAGCTGTCAGCCAGAAAGCAAGGTGCCACAAGTCTGCTTGCTGCCTGCCTGGAGGGGTGCAGCCTGATGCAGTATGAGCTTCGCTGTTCTGCACCCTTGCCGTGGACAAGGGTGCGTGAGAAGGTCTATAGGCAGAGCAGCCATGGAGTCCCAGCGCTGTGATCAGAGGAGGTCTGTCCTCCCTGTGGAGGGAGGGTCAGGAGGAGACGGACGGGACTGTTTGCTGAATGCCTTAACGATCTTTTAAGACAGGTGAACTTGAGTCTTGACTGTTTGGAGAACACGGATCCTTCCCTCAAAATGAAGAGGGAAGGTTTTGTTTTCTGCATTTGATGGGCCATTACATTGCCCAGAGGTGTTCCTCCTTAACCAGGTGGGAGGTGACCAAGTTGGGCCACGCCAGTGAGAGTCGCCAGAAATGATTCTCATTTCTCAGAATTTGCAGCGGTTTCTGTCCAAGCTTAGTACAGTTGGAGGACCCGTGCTGTCTGCTGTCTCTGCTCTCTGTGTCGCGGGGTGCGTCTGAGCCTGCCGCATCACCTCACTTGAGGGGGGATATGAGGAGACTGATGTAGCTTGAACTCTGCTAGGCGCTTTCAAGGCGTCGCTGTTTGTGACCAGGAGGCTGGAAAATGAGCTGTTTTGTTACTTGCTTTAGTTGCATTTCTTCTGATGATGTCAGTCTTCTGGCATACTCAAGGTTTAAAATTTTCTGAGCCTTCTTGTTCATTTTTCTTTTCTTTTTGTTAAATAAATGGGGTGTGCCATTGGCTTTGCAGTCACTTTTGGTAATTCTGCTGACGAGAGCAGGGAGAATTTGAGCCTGGCCAATGCTAAAGATTAGTTGATGTAATTAAAGTAGGAGTGGTTTATTTTTGGCACTGAGGAAGGTATTTAGCTCTTGTTAACGATGTTTACACAGCCTCTCCTGCCCCCTGTTTCAGTTGGCTTTGGCTTTGAGATTGCAGGTCAGAGCAGTCGCATTTTGTGACGAAGTATTTCTCAAGCCATTGTGGCCCTAAGGAACTTTTCCTATGGAAGCAGGATGACCATAAGGGAATCAAGATTTAAAGAGACAAGATGTTCCATGGGTACTGCAGGAAGTATTCATAAACTAGGCAGCTTGGTTCTCCCAGACCCTGTGGGAGGACTGGTTCATTAGTGCTCCCACAAAATTTCCCCTTTTCCCCTTACTTCTGTTACGCCAAGTAAATAATGCATATGGAAGGGGTCAGAAGCTGTCTCCTTCCTAACAGTGGTTTTTTTTTTTTCATTTGTTTGTTTGTTTTTTGGTTTTCTTTTTGGAACTTAAGCTGGACGAATTTGATTTCTGCTCAAGTAAGCTTGCAGTGTTTGAGTACTTGTAGCATAACTGGTTGTTTGAGCTTTGCCAATATAGTAAGTGTTAATTAAGTCTGGCCTAATTTCAGTCTGGCCTGATTTGGTGCCCATACGTGAGACTTCCATTGTCTGTATTTAAAAATAAAAATCTGTAGTTTTGAACCTAAGAGGTTGTTTGTGATATACTAGAGTTCTTGAGAGGTAAATGCGCTGGAAGGCAGTAGAAACTGCAGTTAAGTATCTGTGCTGAGGCTTACTGCTGAGCTAGTCCCAGTAACTCTTCCTATGACAGAAGAACTGTTTGTCTATCCTCTTAGTTTAAATATTTACATGCTTCTGTGGAGGTAAAAATAAAAGTGCTCACCCTACTTCTTGCATGCCTGAGTTTTGCAGTCCGGCTCTTAGTTTCACACTCCATGCGTGCACACAGTGTTTGGTGCAGGCTGTTGACTCGCTATTTTTCCTACAAGCAGTTGCAAGTTGGTGACACATGAGTGGTGACAAGACAGGTAGAAGCAAAAGAGGGAGGCCTTCCATGCATGTGGCCGAAGGGCGATCGTGTTTAACAAGACACGGATACTGTAGGGTGGTTCTGTGGACTTGATTCTGCCTTGCAGCGTGGACTTGCGATACGTCGCCCAGGCATGGTGTGAGCCTGGACTTTGGCACTGGCAAAGAAGCATCCGAGGTAATGGCATAAACTGGGGACATGGATGTGGTGATGCACATGAGACTGGGTTCTGGGATATCTGCTGGCCTTAGCTTATCTCAGGGCGTTACATAGAAGCAGCGGAGATAACAGCTGTGTTGACAGGATGGTGTCCGTTTCACGTCTTCACTCCCTGCTTTTTTGGAGGCTTGAGCATTGCCGAGGCTGGTCGTTTGGAAAGCCACAAGGTACTTTGTTTGAGCTGAATTGTGGCTGAGCAACATGGAAAGTATTTAGTGTAGCTTATAGTCCGTAGCAGAAAATGGCTCTGTCAAACAGCAGGTGGGTCGCTGGAGCTGACCTCCTGAGGAGATACCTGCAGTGGCCGCCCTGTGGCCTGCGAGTGGGAGGTGCAGGTGGTCTGAAGGCATCAGGATGCTGTTGAGCATGCTAGTTGGGTAAGCGCATGAAGTGCCCGAAATGCATCCCTCTGGAAATCGAACTCGTAAGCTTGTCTTCTTGTTCAGTGGTTAGACGTCACTATTTCTTTCTAGTTTGTTCTTCCAATTTCCTAGATTAAAGTAGGAGTGCCCTTCCTAAAACTAAGTTTTAATCAGCAAGCAAGGGCTGCGAGTCTTACAGGGAAATAAACACACTTTAAAAACTTCTGAGAGTCCCAAGTGGCATTCCCTCCCCATCCTGGGCATGGAGGATGAAGTTAGAAGAGAACTTACTGGTTTGGTTGTTAATGCTGAGCTGTTGGACTTGCCAGCAAGCTAATGCAGGTTTTAGTGCATACAACAATGTTGTGACAAAATGCTTTATAGTTATCAAGCACTGCAACATCTCTGAGCAAGGAGTCTAATGCCACCTCTCTCGCAAAGCCTCTCTAAGGTACAGTGACAGTGTGCTGTTTTTTCTGACTTCTGTTTTTTTCCCCTAAAATCTTCCCTGCTATTTTTACTGTACAAATAAAATTCACAACATTTTTAAAAATTATTTTAAAGTTCTCCTGGTTGGTTTAGGATATATCTGTACTGTATACTGCACCATAGCACAGAAACCCCTGAACTACTGGTGCTGAACGAGGCAGATTGGGAATTGGAAGTAAAATAAGTCTGCTATCATGTAGCTAGTAAACCAAGGTGCAGCGTATCACCAAGGTACCTAGTTATTTGCCAGGTACAACAGCAAATAAAGCTATATTTGCTGCTGCTAGCAACTGACTTGGGTTAGCTGGATCATCTCCTTGTGATTGCTTCCTGGAGCCACATGGAAATGAGCTGAGACTTGCTGCCCACTGTAGGTTTGTGTGTGTCCAAAATCTTGCAAAATCCAAGATGACCTTATAAGCATTTTATAACTCTGAAAAATGAGGCAGAAAACTAGGAAAGAGGCAAGGGAAAGTCAGTCAAGTTTAGCAGCGTCACATTTGCTCAGTTCAGTTGCCATTCCTCTGCTATGATGATGAGAAATCACCTAGTTTCTCAGGGGTATGCTGTTGCTGCTCACTGGCCATTGCATCAGTTATTGGCCTTGCACTTGACGGTAACTCTTTCAGCAGGCTGTGTGCTCTAAATGGCTTACGTGAAATTGGGACGATAATGCTTATTTAAGCTTAATGCTTTGTGCCAATTTCTTGTTTGCTACAGATACTTTTCCGTTAGCTATTTAAAAGAATTCTTAGGTTTCTTCTGGTTGCCCTAGGAGGGACTGCTCTTTGATTGCAAAATGGCAAAGCTCCTAATTTATTGGCATATTTGTATTCTAACCTGTTTTCCTCTTACTTTATCTAGTGAACGAACAGCTTTGGTCTTGAAGAGAAACCTCGGAAAGGAATGGGCACTGTTCTCTTGAAGCTGTTTACTCTGATCCCGGGAATGCTGTAGAGGTTAGTAATGGAAATGCTTAAGAGCTTCTGTGGAAATTGCCTTTCGATTTGTAATTGCTGCACTCTTTGGTAGGTTCTGCATGAAGCAATTTATTTGCCTGTCATAGAAACAGAATTAATACAGGCATAATTTGAACACTGTTGATTTAAAATTGCTCTACTGAAACAAAACTTAGGTTTTTGTTCCTTTGTATAAAGGCTGTAGAAATATATAGCTGGGTGGTTACAGAAACTTGAGTTAAGTATGATACGTGTGCCAAGTCAAGCTGAGTTATATCTGGAGTTTGAAGTTGATGTGTTTTTGAGAGAGAGAGAGAGAGAGAGAGAATGAGCACAATAACCAATTACTTTTTTGCACTTTTCAAGTGTCTTATTTTTCCTTTGAGAGAAGAATATTCCTGCTTTTCAGCAGAATGACAGGCCAGGAGAGGTCCATTCTGAATCCATATGAAGATTGTTCTCTCTACCTTTGTCTTGAGTGACTCGGTTTTTGCTTTTATATCTTAGTATCTTTGGATTACGTATGAGCTAGGTAAGCTGCTCGCTGTGAGTGTTTTTTCTCAGCTATTTAGTCCTGCTACAAATATTATGGTCTACAAGAGGCTTCCTTTTGAAAGGAGGAGATTCAATCTAGTTCAGTTTCACATCTCTTGTAATACTAAAGAGGATTAAGTGGATTTATCACTGATGGATTTCTTAACCAGTGAAGTCAAAAAAGCTTGTATGATGACAGAATTCAGTAATGCTTTATTTTGCTTAGGCAAATTGAATGTAGCAAGTAAATTTGGATGAATATGGGGAAGGAAAAAAAAGTAATGAAAAGAGGTAGGCAGGTTGCAGCACTTCTAGGCAAAGAAGTGAATTTTCTCAAGAGCAGCTGAGTTAAAATGAGTTAAAACAGTCTGGTTACTTCAAAGGCTTTCTAATCTTTATTAGCTTACTCTAAGTGGACAGATGTTAATTCGTGGTGTGGCGACTGTAGAGTAACATCCAAGCTTCGCTAGTATACTCTTTAACATAAAGACATTTATGGAGCAGAAAGAAAAAAATACCATGGAAAAAAATGCTGCTTCATTATGTTACGGATGTAGAAAGTGGAAAGGTGACCCAGATGGAAAAGACCCATTAGTACAGGGAAATGCCAGTTGGAGTAGCTCTTTGAAGTGTGTAGAGCTTAAGGATTATTCTTGTAAGTAGCCCTATTTCTTATGGGGGGGCTGTAGTCATTCGTGTGTTCCCAACATCTTTATCTTGTTACAAAACTAGGAATTTTAACACGTTCAAGAGAGGTATCGCTTATATAAAGGAAGAAGAAAAAAAAACAAAAAACAACAACAACAAAAAACAAAAAACACACAAGCAGAGAAAGCCCTCGAAGTATATCCTTGTGTATGAAATCCTGTGTTCCAAGATATGTGCTTGCATTCTAGCTCTTTGCTGCTGCTTTATGCTCCAGTGTTTTATTCACTAACAACAAAAAAAAAAGTGTGCACAAGTGAGACTGAAAGAAATTAGCTTTTTTTTTCCTTAGAAAAGTACTCTGCTCTCTGCAACCTGTTGTGTCTAGATTAATGTTTATATGTTCTGCTTAGTGAAGAATAAATAATAATAATAAAAAAAATTAGTCTCATTTCCTCCCTCATTAGTATTCCTCTTGATTTGGTAAAAGCAGTTAGTTTCAAGTGTATGCAAACTGTTTTGTGGATCTATGAAGATTCTTGTTAGTATGGCGATCTGCTGTTCAGATGCGTATGTAGAAAATACTACATTGGCACTGTATGCATCCTGTTCTTCCAGTTCCGAGGACATGCAAGAACTGGCAGAGCTTATTAGCTTGTGTTGAGCGCAGCTGTGGCTATATTACTTTCGGACCTGAGCCTACTACACGTATTCTGTCTGGCTCTCCATGGGGCCATGCCGGGGGGTTCTTTCCAGCTGTGGCATGACTTACCTGCAGCTACACAGATAGTAGTAAAAGTTGTGATGTAGTTTATAAACGCATAGGAGATAATGAGATAAGGGAAGACAGCCAACCAACATGAATTTGTCAGGGAGATAATTATATCAAGCTGATTTAGTTTGCTTACTTGATAGATGAACTGGATCACTGAATAAGGGAGCAAAGGGATACAGCTTGAAGTTCATAAGGTTTTGAGGGATATTGTTTTGAACGTAATACATGTAGTAATGTGGTTTTGTTTGTTTTTGTTTTTTTTTTTTGCTTTTGTTTTTTGTAAATGGGATCTTTCTTAAACACCATACGGCAGGAACAGCATTGATTAAAAATAGTTTATCAGAGCAGTTAACTGGGATTCAGTATGAGCTAGGAAGGCATTTGAAAAAGGCTTCCATACTAGCTTGCCTTGTCTGGATTTATCAATAATGACTTCTGTGATTTAGACGATGGAACAGAGGCTACTTACAAAATGTGCAGATGATGTCAGTTTGGGAGTAGACGGTATGGGCACCACAGAGGGTTTATAGTAAGGCGTTACACTTTATAATTGGTAGGCTAAGTGTTTGCATGTGTTTAGTTGACATGAGTCACCTGATGTTTGTTTGTTCTAGCACAGTAACTCAGTCACTGTCCACAACATAAGCATATTTAGCTGAGTGAGTTAGATGACCTCTTCCAAAGTCCTCTTTTATTTGTGGTACTTTGGTAATTACAGAAAGCATTGAAACCTACTACTTGAATGGAGGTGGTTGTTACCTTAAAAATGGTATATTTTGAGTTGAGGTCTCTGGAAATCACTGAGATGCACGCTTGGAACGTTGGCACCCCTCAGGGAAAGTCCCGGGGTTTTCCTCTTGTGCGTGGGGGAGCAGAAGGCAGGCACCGTGCAGTCGGCAGCTCTGCCTGCCTGTAGCAGTGCAACACCGGGGCTGCCTCCCTCTGTTTGGTCTGCGCAATGCAGCTCAAGCAGCTTGTCTCCACTCTGGAAGCTGAGGGCAGGCTGCTACTGCAGCCTCTCTCCTCCTTTAGCATTTCTGCATGCACAGTCCAAAACTTGTACTGCTTCCCAGTGGCTGTTTTATGTTCAGGAAGGATGGAGCCAGGGGGAAAGAAGCACTGCTTGAGGTGTTCGTGGTGTGGATTATTCTTTGCCTTGCTGAGGATGTACATAAGGGGAAAAATTACCTCTGTATCCTTTTTGCTAGGTCGCTGTAGAAGTTATCAGGGCTCCCTCAGAACCTTACGCCTTTTTGCCCATCGGACGTTGACCTAAGGTTTGTTTATTGGTAGTAGGTCCTTTAGTCTGTCACAGAAAGAAAATGTAAGACTAAGGAGAAGCAATTGCAGTGTTGGAGAGCTTTTTTAGAGTAAGATATAAAGTATGGAAACTGGTGTTCGGGATAGTGGCAGGGAAGTCTGACATACTGCTTTGTCTGAACCTCCCTGTGCTTGAAAGGGATGTTTGCATGCTGTGCTTCTGCGTACACAGGACACGTTGCGTAGTTGTCAATTTATGGTGTAAGTTTGATTTACTGACTGCCTTCGAGGTGAACAGCAATATTTCACACAGCATCAATAATTTTTGCTACTAATAGATTAATGCCCGAAATGCCATTTGACATGCTGCTGTCTATTGGTGCTGCCATAACCTTTTATGGATGTGAAACTGTGTTTCTCTAAACACGGTGTGTTATCTCTATTGAGATTAATCCCGTGGAGATGCTGCTCTCTGGTTCTGTAATCCCTGCTGCTGTTATATTTGTTGACTTGGAATATGGTTCTCTCTCTCTCTCCCCAGTATCCTTGCAAATGTTTTTTCTAGCCAAACTGCAAGTTGAGTTAGAGAGACGGCAGAGACCTTGTGCACTGGTGGGACAATTGGAGTAGCAAAGATGCAGTGAAAGATTTGTGCCACATCATGTGTCCCAAACAGAGAAGGTATTGGAAGAGCTGCTATTGATACGTGATAGCTTGTATAAGGCAAGCTTTAGGCAGTGCCTTGGAAAGACTTTTAAGTCCAATTAATTAAAATGATCTGGAAGCACAGTGAACCTAGCTTTCGAGCTTTTACTGTTCCATTATAACTTAAAAAGCTGCCTGGGAGAAATCTCAGAGGCATGCTACTGTAGGTGTGGGAATAACTGTTCAAAGTGCTGGAAGGCCAAACTGATGTGTGGCCAGTTTTGTAAGTGAGGAAATAACAAAACATGAGCTACCATCTGACTATATTGCAGTGAGAGTCTGTTAGAAGTAATGTTTGCTCTTCGGTGTTGCTAAAAGGTTACCTTTTAAAAAAAAAAAAAAATGCCACCAGCTGTATTACGTGTGTGACAGGTGACAGAAATGCTTGCAAGGGGCTGCAACTCTGCTTTGTGCCATAGCCCTCTTTTCCTGATCCATGATGATCAAAGTTTCTCCTGTGGTAGAGAGAGATATCCAGTGACCTCATCCTCTTAGTTCTGTGTACTTCTCTAACACGGAAGCATTGCACAAATGGAAATGTGTAGTTACTGTGAAAGGCCTTGTACCTTACAATGAAATGCATCTTTCCTAATAAGTTAAATTTAAAAAAACCAACCAACCAAAAAAACACATGGCATGTTATCTTACTCCTTTTATTTTGGGGGGGAATAATTGGGTCAGTTTTAACTGAGTTTTCAGCAAATTTACTTTGCTTTGAGATGAGGAAAGTGGGAGAAAATGCCAGATTCATTGCAGGCTGTGATGCACTGTTCTCATCTGCAGTGACTGTTTCCCAAATAGATGTGTTGTCTTTTTACCCTTGCATGGTTTTCTGTCTTGTTCTGTGGTATTATTTTCTAAGGCAGCTGCATCAGTTAGCATGGCCCGGGTGTCGCAAGGCAGGCGGAGGAAGCCCTTCCCTGCGGCGCACCAGTTCCTCCCCGCGCCGGATCATGTGGCTGCGGAGCCCTGCGCTTGCAGGTGGGCATCACCCAGCCCGGGCGCTGGCACGGCAGGCGCTGGCGGAGGGAGCGTGGCCTGGCTGCCGGCTGCGTGTTTACTTAACCAGGCGCTGGCAGCGGCCCGTCGGCAGAGGAGCGTGCCGTCCCCTGCAGCTCATCTCTTGTGAAGAGAATATCTGAAAGCTAAGATGCTTGTGCTGAATTTGAAGAAGTCCAGGTAGGATAAGACTTGAATGAATACAAACTACTGGCATTTCTTTGCATTAAACCCCCACCCCCCTGGACTAACATGTAGTTACATGAATAGCTTCTGCTAAGCTTTCTCTCTTGTTGCCGGTCCCTTCTGGGCTTGTCCATGCTGTTATAAAGAGAAACTGAAGTGAAAAACAAGCTGACAACTAATCAAAATGTAGTGACACGTATGTAACTAACATAATTTTTAGCTGTTAAAGATGCAGACTGTACAGAAGTAAGTGAAAAACAAGCAAATTAGACTTATTATTCCATCTAAGGAAGAAAATAATGTCTTTTAGTTGGTCACGTAAATCGTTTTCAAAATGCAGCTAATACAAGTCTGTTCTCAAGTCCGGTAGTTCTGCTGTGAAGTGCTTATTATTGGCCTCAGTTAGACATTGTTTTTTGAAATGAAACAAAGTTGGAGAAAAAACATATGACAGTAGTAACTTGTCTGTCTCTGGGTGCTACAGGCTTATTTTTTCTTTGAATAAGAGAATGTCCCTCTTCTGGGATTTTTAGCTGTCCTATTTTATCTTGTGGTATACTTCTCAAGCTTCTGTTCAAGAAAGCATTTATTCACTGTGAAATGCAACTTCGATTTTGACATTATTGCCAACCAGGAGTAGAACATGGGGAAAGGAGAGGAAAACAAAAATAGTGTTGAAAGTAGGTGTGGTAAATAATACATATACCAACCCTATTACTGCCATGGAGAAGTTAAATAAGCATGGATTTTTGCAAATACGTTGCTGCTTTCTCCTTGTATGAGAGAGACCAACTTTAATGTCCGAGAATATCTGTGCCCCCTCATACCAGAAAAAAATTTCAGCAGCGCTAAGTACTTAAATGAAGAACTGGGGAGACCTTGAAGAATGCATTTACGCAAGCAATTAATATTGCTTTGAAAGCGTGCAGTTTTCATCTGCTTTGTAGATTATTTAATTACTTTTAGCTGTTTAATCACTTATGTGGCACTTTTACTTCTGGGGGACTGGAGTCTTGTGACTCTGATGTGGTGCTCTAGCTCAGAAGAGCTATGCCGTGCTCGCTTCTGTCCCAGTATTGCCCTGCAAGCCTGGTAGCCCTCCGACAGGCTCAAACCATTGATCGGGGAGTAGCAGTGGCCCTGGTGTGTTTGTGAGGAGCCAGAGCTGTTTTCTGCAAGGAGATTTGCCGCCGGCTGTTTTGCCTTTGCTCCTCACTCTACATGAGGCTCCAGAGGAGAGCCTCCATGCGCAGCGTGGGGAGGCTGTTTCCAAAGCCAGGGCTGGGAACCCAAGCAGAAGTCTAGCTCTTTCTGAAGTCCTCAGGGCACAATTCATTCTCCGAGCACTGAAGATGAGACTAACGAGGGCTGAGTTGCTTTTTTCTGCCCTTTGTGACTGTCATCCCCAGAGGACCTTCTGTTGAGACTGCCACCAAACAGAGAGGGGTCAGGGGAGGAGGAAGAAGGGGACGAGAAGAGAGGGAAGGTGAAGAGAAAAGACCATTCCCCCCCCATTACATTACTTGCTTAGTTATGTGACACAAAGGAGTCTTTACTGTTCTTCCCAGTGGCAGTACATCTACTGCAGGGTACACAGCACTTTGTTCCAGTGGAGTTAAGCGCATGTCTTTGGTCATTACTATTTTTAACATGTGGGGAACCCTGCCTAAGGAAAGACATTTGAAAGGTAGTCCATTAAATGCCGTTGTCCTGTGTGCAGGGATTCCTGATGGCGTTCAGAAAGGGGCCTTTGCTGGGGAGTGCGTAGGAGGTGGTGGAGCTCAGCAGTTTCCTATTGGGTGCAAGCAGACGGTGGACTAAGGTAACGGCTGGAAGAGATCAGTTACTGTCCAAAAGACAACAGTGATGTGTATGCAAGTACTTCTGCTGCTTCTCCATCGATCTCTGGTCTGCACTGCTAATTATAAGGTCTCGGGTTCTCTTTGCACTTAGGAATACTATGACCACACAACTTAAAAGAAGTTGTGCTCGTTCGCTCTTATTTAGTTCCTATTACTTCAGAAATAAACAAGTGTTTGTGACCAGGACTTTAGTATTGATTTTGGGAGGGCTGGGGGGTTTGTCTCTCCCTCCCTGATGCTCTGCTGTTTCTGATGCACTTTTTCTGACTGTATTGTAGCGGAGAGTGGAATTGTGTTACATCAGCCAAGCATGTGCCAGTAGGATGATTTTGTTGTATCTCTCATCCAGGTTATTAGACAAGGGCAGCTCTGTTGAGACAGATTTAACAGGTAGCGAGCTTCTGCTTAGTGCTCCTTCATACGCAAATTTCCTAAAGGAAGAAAAAAAATGTTCTCTCAGGATTATAAACTGCTGTTTTACATGGCTAGAGAGAGTTTATGCTTTAGGTCGCTGTTGTGGGGAGAGAAAACACAAAAATTCACCCCCTTTGTGCAATACCATGCTCTGTTTAAAACCTCTACTGGCCTTTTTAGCTAAATATATCAGTACCGTGATTATACTCACTATTGTGATTACTGATCACGCTGTTTGGGACTACCATGTTTAGAATATGGCCTTATTGCTTAGCTATAACAGCCTGTCCTTTGTTCCCAGTTCCCAGGTTTCCTTCCCCATCTCCCTCTCTTGCTTGCAAAGGCGAGTAGACCAGAATATTCATCCCCATTCCTAATAACGCCTCTTTGTTGATCCTAGTAGAATAACTTTTCTAGGAAGGCTTTTTTACTTCACTTGTTTACTGCTAATGCAGGAGCCATGCTCCAGAAAATTTTTATTTACGCCTTTGTTGGTGTCTGTGTGCTAACAAAGCACAGAGTTACCTCTTCAAATTCCAGATTATTTTGCCTTCTGTTTTTTTTCTAATTGTTGCTGTTTTGTTCTCCAGCCCTGCCGCCCCTTTTCGGGGGCTTCTTAGCAGTGTTTCCTCTCCTGATTGACATGATTGAGTCATTGCCATGTAGTTCAGGTTGGCAAAGTAAAATTTCAGTTCTGCTCTATTCCCAACAGGCTGTAACTGGCATTCTGTTTGCCCAATTAATGCAAATCGGTTTATTCAATGCTTTGGAAAACAAAAACGAAAAGAAGAGAAAAAAGAAAACCAGTGTTCAAAGATGCTCGAGATATTTTACCATGGAACATAGAGAGCTCATTAATTAGAACTTGCTGTCCAAAAATATCGAGAAAACAAATAGCCCATTCTGTGTTAGTTTTATTTTTTAACCAGTTGTTACTGATTATTATAATATTTAGCACGCTTTCCCTGACACTGCATAGCTTTGAGTATTTCATCATTGGATATCTTCTTAATGGGAGCACTAATAGTATGCACTGTTAATTTAAGCAGTTTAGTTATTGTTTTATAAGCTTTAGGTGTCATGCCCTAATGCTGAATAATCTATTCTTTCCTCCAGCTCAGTTTTTAGTTTTTTAGCTGAGATGCAAATGTTTCTAAGATGTTTTGATTCCTTGAGCATACGCTCACAACCAGAATGTTGTTTCAGTAGTTGTTTTCCTCCAGTGTTTTCCAGCTGTCAGTTTTGATAGCAGTAACGAGGTTTGTAGGATAATTTGAGACTCATTTTTGTCTTGCCATCAAGCAGGTGTGACTGGGAATCACTACTGATTACTAACACTAATTTGATAAATTTTATTTTCCAGAGGTGATCTCTGTGAATCATCTGCCCACACTAAGAGCACTGAAAACCAAAGGTTTTACTCTTTCAGTCTGAAATTTTACTTTATTAGGAACAATTTTAATATAAATGAGAGTTCCAAAAAAGAAGTGGCAGTAGAGAAATTTCTCCTATTTTTGTCGTGATCTTTTTGTGTCTGTGCTTCTGCAAACTCGCACTTTCATTCTGCCTGCCAGGATTTTTGTGTTGCGTGCGTTTCTGTTGCTTCAGTTATTAAGTTTCTCTCTTAAACAATGTCCTTTGCTCTCCTTGAAGGACAGGAGGACTTCTGCGCAGAGAACTGGTTCTGGCTTTATAGAGCTAAGTCAGGGCTGGATTTCCATCTTGAGACTGTATTGTAACCATAAGGTCAAAGGAGTGGAAAAAGTGCCACACTAGTGTGGTTGCACATTAGCAAATAGCTGCATAGAGCCTGAACGTCTGTGAATGAGCCAACTGAATGTGCTAGCACAGGTCTCTCCTGTGTAGCATAATACCTATATAGAGCCCCTTCTTTGATCTTTATTATAACCAATGGTTAGGTTTAATGAAGTACAGTAAGGTTTTTTTTTCTGGAGTGGCTATTCCTCATCTCCTAAAGCAGAAAAGGCTTCTCTTAGATGTGCAGAGTTTTATTTGCTCCTCAGTCCTGAAATGGCAATGTATTTTTCTTGCCATAAATGGTTTAAAACTTTCTCTGTTGCAAATACTACCTTATAGGTTTTTGTTTTCGTTTGTTTCCTTTGCCTGTTAGGAGATGCCATAGAGTGAGCAACTTGCAGCATGGAATGTCAGGCTGCCTTCACAGCTAGGAAATCCGAACTGATTTTGGAGATCAAATCTGTTGTTACGTGCAGATGAGCTAATTAAAGAGTTCACACTGAAATTTGCAAATGAAGCTGTGTAGAACCTGGTGGTTACATGAGGATCCCAGGTGGTCTTAGCGATAGACTGTATTTCTTGGTCTTGTTTTGTGAAGCGACGAGGGACCGTGTGTGTACAAAATACCTTGAAGATGAGATTTTTCTGCACCTCTTTTTGGGTGTTGATGTAGTATTTATTACATACTATTTGGCATCTGAAATGTGAAAATTACTTGTGCAATTTTCCTGACCTTTTTCAAAAGCCAATTTTAAACAAATGGTGGATGTACCTGTTCAAGTGTTTACAAAAGCAGGATTAGCTTCTGTTTCTCTTGGAGTCATGTGTAGTAGTTCAAGAGGAAGTGAGAACTCATATTTCATTTCAGTTGAAAAAGATGTATAGTAAACGGTGCGAAGGAAGACACCCTAAATGAACATCTGTTGTTAGTCTAAATAGCCTGTGTGTGAACCTTCTGGCAGTTTGTTCAGTGGACATTTGCAATTCTTTAGCTTGATTATTAATTTATTACTGAGCTGAAAAACACGACTCGTAAGTCTCGTGGAAAGCTTGTTGAAAGAAAAGCAGTACTGAGAACGGTGCATATGCTGGTGACAGATCAGAATATAGGAAGTCAACTGTAGTCATATCAGCATCCAGCCAAAATCACATTCCGTATGTTACGCTTATGTTACAGTTGTGGTCCTCTTAGGAAAAGAAAGCGTGCGTGCTTGATCTCTCATGCGTATATCTTCCTTGCTCTGCATAAGATGGGCTCGTAGGCCTTTCCTGTTTTAGAAAGCAAGGAGTTTGAAGTGTCATCCCCCAATGTCCATGAACGGTGGTTTTAATTACATCCCTTACCTCTGCATGTGCATCACTAGTCCTTCATGTTAGGTAACTGCTGCTCAGCCCCTCAGTTCTTCAGTCACGGTGGCATAATGGATGGTGGGTCTGTACTTCGGATATTAACGTTGTCCATGATCTTCATGTGCAGAAATAGAAGTGAAGAAAATTGAAGCAACTCGAGCTGTGGTTTGGCGTCAGTACCATGTGTTGTTTTCAGCTCTGGTAGTATTGACTACGTTGTTTTATGAGGCTTTATGTTTTGAGGTGGTGAACAAAATGTTTGTAGCTTGGAAATAGTTCATTAAATTTCTGGAAATAATTTTCAGGAATAAGACTGTGTTTATTAATTAAGAACTAGAAAACAGTGATGAGGTTGTCTTCTCGGACATAAGCCTACACTAGTATGTCATGGGGGAAAAAAAGGCTCTGTGCAGAAGTAGAAAAGCAGTACTTGTTTTCTTATTTGAACAAAATGAAGTACAAAAACTTAATACAATTAAATTTCATTTTCATTTAAGATAGTACTAAAAACCAAACAAAGCAAGCAAAAAAAACCCCAAACCAACAAGCATGCATTATTACTCTTAGTGAGACAGCTTTTCTCCATCCCTGCAGGGTAGGTCAAAAGTATCACTGTTACTTAATTGTTGCCCTTCTCTTTCAGTGAACAAAAAACATTAACCTTCAAGAGGGTACAAACCACAGGAAATCTACTCTCTCAGCACTTGCTATTATGTATCATTATCATTAATAATTCCTGGGAAGTGGACCTAGAAAGAGGACTGATCGTCCGTGTTTTGTTTCTGTCTTTCTTACTGACCAGTTGTCTTAAATTCTTTGTGATATTTGTCGAAGTACTGAGAATTTTTCTTTGCATGGATGTTAAGGTATTAAGGTTGGACTGGGTATAAAAGTAGCATTTCTAAAGCTGCAAGTAACAAAGGAATTGTATCTTTAAGTACTCATCTGATCTTAGTTCAGAGAACAGGAAAAACATATCCTGAATTAGGATAAGAAGCCTTTTGCTTTAACAACTCAAAACAAAACAAAAACAAAACAAAAAACCAACCAACCAAACAAAAAAGAACCGCCTTGAATTCTCCAGTCTGGACACTACCCATGAACTGAAAGCATCTCTTGCACCTGTAGAAAAAGAGCAATATTTCCTTAGGTTGGACTCAGCGCTTAACCTTTCCTTTTTCTATATAAATGTCAGCTTTCTCATTGTAGCATGATGTCTCATGATGAAAGTTTTAAAACAGTTAAACACGAAGGGAAAAAAACCCAAATCCTGACATGACAGTGTGTTCTCGCAAATTCTTGCCTGCGCAGTTCCTTAATTAGTAATACTTTGCAATATAAAAACTGGAGTGGAGTTTGAGGGTGTTTTCCTTTTGGGAGGATTTCTCAATAAAATAGCTGCTCCTGTAGCCACATGATTAGTTGTTTAACAAGAGGAAAGTTTAGTTAAGGAATGAGCACTTTTATTACTGAGTAGGCTGTTGTGGTTTAGCCCCGGCAGGCAGCTAAGTGCCACACAGCCGCTCGCTCACCCTCCCCAGGTGGGATGGGGAGAGAATCAGAAAGGTAAAAGTGCCAGAACTCATGGGTTGAGATAAAGACAGTTTACTAGGTAAAGCAAAAGCAGCGCGCGCAAGCAAAGCAAAACAAGGAATTCTTTCGCTACTTCCCATGGGCAGGCAGGTGTTCAGCCACTGCCAGGAAAGCAGGGCTCATCACGCGTAATGGTTTCTTGGGAAGACAAATGCCATCACTCTCCACGCCCCCCCTTCCTCCTTCTCTGCCCCAGCTTTTATGGCTGAGCATGACGTCATATGGTGGGGAATATCTCTTTGGTCAGTCTGGGTCACCTGCCCTGGCTGTATCTCCTCCCAGCTCCTTGTGCACCCCCAGCCTCCTCGCTGACAGGGCAGCACAAGAAGCAAAAAAAAAAAAGTCCTTGGCTCTATGTAAATACTGCTCTGCAACAACCAAAAACATCGCCACTATTTTCATCAAAAATCCAAAACACAGCACTGTGTGAGCCTCTTTGAAGAAAATTAACTCTATCCCAGCCAAAACCATGACACTAGGCACACTGGCTTTGCTCTAGGTCCTGTCTTGCAGGCACCAGGTAATATTCCCCAAATGAACACGTGCTAGTTTAAGTCACCTAGGGAGAGCTGGTGGCTTCTTTCAGCAACACAGTTTTCTCGTGCATGATTTTCCTTGTGTGTAAGAAGTTGCTTTTTTGGCGGGGGTGGAGTAGCTCTGTTCCTCATTTCCCCTCCTGCTAATGTTTTTGCATACGAAGAGGATTTACTATTCCTGTTCAGTTCATACAAAAAAATGAACATGTACCCAGCCTATAACACCTCTTTACTATTTCTTTCAAAGGTGGAAAAAGGTCCTTTTTAATAGGTGTATGTATTCATCTTTTGAATGTTCATATCAACTATGCTGGTATGGAATCTTAAAAGGAGGAAAGAAATAACAGATATAGTGTGGAGGGAAATAATAAGTATGGAATGGAGTGATCATAATGGACTTCTGTGATGGTTAGCAGCAGCAAGACTTATCTTAAGCTTTATTTTCCTGGGGCAGATAGTGTGAATGTATGCTGGCCTCCCATTATAATCTACAAAGAAATAAATTGATTTCTGTTACATTTTCAAGCTACTGATGTAATACCAATATAATGCCTGGAGAAACGCTTGTGGTTGTAATTACAAAGCAAATAATTACCTAGCTGCTTATTTAAATAACGCCCTTTTGGAACTAGATGCGTAGCTGGGACCTATAATAACTACTGTGAAAATAAGTCTGCGTCTCATGCAGCTTCTGTTTGTCTACTTTTTTCCTTCACAAATGTTTTGATAGTTCTAATAGTATTACCCATACATTATCGTACACTAGTTGTGTTCGTGATTGTGCATGTACTGGTTTTCTCTTGGTGCCAGTCTTCATGCTTTGGAAGTTGTTGATAGTTTATATAGCATAATGTACAATCGTTTGTCCAACAGTTTTCACTAATGGTAGGAAACGTTTTTAAACTATTTTAAAGGGTAGAAGTGTCTCTTGCATTAACTCCAGTGAAGCTTCTCAAGACCCTCATGAGTTCTTGTAGGATTCCGATATAAATTTAAAAGAGAAAAGTGAAGAACATCATGATTCAGCTTATATTAGAGCTTCTCAATTGTGTCGGCCCTGCTTGTGTGAAAACATGCTTCCATCTCACAGCCAGTGGAAGAAAACGAAGGGATTGTTTAAGTAAGTATTCTCATGCTGTGGCTTTACTGCACACTTGATTTCTCTTCACTGGAGAGTTCTCTGCTTCTATCATTAGGAGAAAACAGTTACGTGGTTTACGAGAACAGCATTTTTATTAGTGTGGTCTGTGCATGTTAGGAATCTGCTGATCAAATGCCTTATTTTAGTAGTGGGTTGAACTGTTTCAAACCCTCCTGATTAAGCCACGTGCCTGTTGCTGTGACGCTGGGTGATGGAGATTCTGCTTTCTTGGTTTGCTCTTTCAAAATAGCTTTTAACTTCTTACTCATGTTAAAGAAGTAAAAAGCTTAACAGGCAGACGGTCAAACTCTATGGCTCCCTACGAGGAGAGTGCCTGCTTGGCGGGCTCATCGGGGCCGTGTAGTAAAGAGTGTGGCTGTACAGCACTGGGCTTGTTGGAAGATGCCGTCAGGATGGACGGGGGATGCTGGAAAGAGCCTGTTCTCCTGAGAATGAGCTCCTGTCCTTGCCTCTTCCACAAAGCTCCTCACGTGGTTGTTGGAGTGGTTCTGTTTATGCCCGTTATGTCCCAGGTGTCCAGCTTCCAGGTCACAAACTGACGGGGAGAAGGATGTTGGCTGGTCTCTAAGGGACACAACAGGAGCAGGCAGAAGGGTTCGAGTGTTACAAAATGCCAGATAGGATTAGCTACTCTCCCGGCTTTCTTAAACTAGATGGCCTGACTATTAAGGCACAACCAATTCTAGCATAAGGGGTCTGTGCGTCTGTGTTGTGTTAGCATATTGAGCTGTTAACATGCCATGCTGTGAGACAGACTTCTGAAAATCGGTTGATTTCATAGCCACGAGGCTCTCTGACACACGGTGATGAGCGTGGCGGCAGAGCCCGTGAGGAAACGCATCGCTGTGGGTGCAGATGAGGCTTTGAACCTGGGCGGCCCTAAGCAAGGTGGAATATCACGCTTGGAGCAAGGAGGTAACAAAGTGCTGAGCAGCTGCTCGTTAAGTGAGTGCCGGGAGACAACAGGAAGGGAGCGTGTGAGTAAAGATAGTACGGCAGTGCATGCATGGAGTAGGGCTGGATTCAAGCCCCACAAACCATGTAAGACAGGTGTTCCCTAACTTTGGAGTCTGTTGCTCTAGGAGGTCTTTTCTGTAGACTTTGGCAGTGCAGTCTCCTTTGATTTCCATGCGCTACAAGCAAGTGGATGTGAACAGGTGACTTTGGCTGTTATAGAAAATACTGGAATCATTTGATTTTTGGCATTGAGGAGAGCATCAGGCCTTAGGGCTGAATTCAAGTTATAGTGGTGCTGACCGCTGAGTATGAAGACGATGCTGATGTTTTCCGGTAGTAGAAAAGGAAGTGCCTTTGTTTTGGATGCTTTATGTTGGCACTAAAAGGTTTAGGTGTACTACTTTCTTTCACAGGCCTAGGCCTAAACAAACAAAACCCCAGTCAAAATACTTATACAGGGTACAGTAGAAACAAACTGCTGTCCTCTCCCTCAGTGAACACCTGTAAAACTTCCTAGTGTAGTATTTCTAATGTATCATTGCTCCAAAGGTTTTAGCTTTTTAATTTTAGATGAGCTTAAACATCTCAATGTTTACTTAGGATAGGTAAGTTGTGGTACTCAGAGTCACAATAAGGAAGCTTTGCTTTCTGTAAACAATGAATTATCCTTCTCACATTTGGGCCTAATACTAGAGCGTACTCTTATCCTCCCTGTACTTCCATGGATATTCTGTGCAATGGTGGTAATAAATGACTATATTTGAAGCAGCAAAAACGAAACCTGAAGGAATTCCTTCTCGACGACATTGTTGCATGGAGCCTATGCTAGCCTGTTTTGTGATACGCCAGAAACAAAGTAGGACTCATTTCTGACGTAATTCCAAGAGTAGTGTCTTCTCTGCTTGAAATTAATACGCTTCCTGTATTAGAAGTGATCTGCAATGCAATCGAAGGTAGACTTCACGTGAGTCGGAAGGCTGAGAATGAGTGGAAAATACTGGCAGGAAAAGATGATCCAGAGGACAGATATCATCATCCAAGAAAGGCACTATATATTGCAAAGGTCTCCATCTGGAAACATCAGTGTTGTTACCCCCATCTGCACTTTGTGCAGGTAACGTGGGCTCTGTGCCAAGTGTCAAGGAAGTGAGTGCTTCGTAGTAAGGGATATTGACAAAAGTGTCGCCTAGAAAGCTTTTCTTGAGCTTGAAGCTTGAGCAGGGGTGTCCTTGGGACAGAAATCTGCAATTCCATGACACCGTGGTTTTTGTTTTTGTTTTTATACTTTTAAATGTTTATTTTATATCTTTTTTATTATTTTGTAATTGAGTAATACTTGATTAAGTACACAGATGGAATATATGTTTTATACTGCCTATGGTTGTTTTTGGAAGAAACAAAGTGAAATAAATTTGCATTTTATTCACACTATGTTAGAACCATTCTCCCTTCCCTTCTGTCCCCTCTCTCATATTGAAGTTGAATACGTGTTTGTGCTGGGGAGTAGGCAGGAGAGAGCATGACAGTATTGGTAAAGTGAAAACTACTTCAATCGTTCTCTGCATTTGTGGTCCTTACAGGGTACAGCTGGTGCAGTGGAGGTGAATGGATTGTTTCTTGGAGAAGCCATTTCAATAGGCTCCCGTTACACTGGGAGAATAGTGCATACTGTTTATTTGGACTTCTCTGACAATAAGAAAATTGTCAGTTCTCAAACTACAACTGTGTGGCAGAACCAGTGCAAGCTGCTGTTCTAGGTGTGTATTTAGGCTGAATGAAGTCACAGGATATTGCTGATTTAAAAGAAAAATTGGCTACGCTAGCAAAAGTCTCCAGCAGTGGTGGATTCCATGACAACATGTTGTGGGTGTTATATTTAGCGTTGTCAGCATTTTGTGAATCAGTAAAGAAATTTCAAGTATTTTCTGTAAAAGAGTTTAACATGAAAATAGAGCCTTTTTTCCTGCTGCTCAGGCAATGAAGTTTCGGCTCTTTGACCTCAGGTGCAGTGTTCTATTTAGCATTTTGGTTGGTTAACCTATTTTTACAGTAGAAGAGTTCCCAAACTGAGGAGTTTGGGAAAAGGTTTGGGTTTCCTCCAGATACTGTGCTGTTTCATTTTTGCTGCGTGAATCTTCCTGACGTGAAGTCTGTTACCTGTGTTATTTCACAGGGATAATACAGTAAAAGACAACAGCCAGTTCCATCTCACTTCTCTTGAAATGGGAAAGGTTAATGCAAATTTCCAGCCTGGGCTGACAGTTGTTGGCTTTTATATTAGAAAAGCTTAGCTTTTTTTTTTTTAACTGACTTCTTGTTTCATAAACTGTTTTGTGTTATACAAAACTGTTTGTTAGCATCAGTTCCTTTACAATTTCGTGAATTTTTTTTAAAATTTTTATTGTTTGCGTGTGAGTAAAATGCTGTTTTATGAGCATGTTACAGAAGGATATATTTCATCTTGGCTTAGGGAGAAAACGTATTTCTTTTTGTTAATGCTTCTTACCAATGGTTAATTATCTTCAGTATTAAAAGTGTCATCCTTGTTTGTAACTGGTATTTTTTCCTGGCTTTTTTTTTTTTTTTTCCCAACTGCTGTCTTTTCTTATGACTTTATCTCTGGGCTTAATAGTTCTTTAGTAATTGGTATTTTCCCTCCCTTACTCTAATCACAGCACCTCTAGTATCATCACTTCTCCTTTTCATAATTGACCCTTCATGGTAACTTCTGTTTTTGATAATTTAAATAAATCAAGTTCTTGACATTTCTTGCTCTAAGGCATTTTCTACCCTTGAATAATTTTTATAGCTCTTACTGACCTTCTTCAGTTTTTCAGTCTTTAAGCATTGAGAGGTGGACATTATAATTCCATCAGGTCTTTCATTGTTGGTCTCCATAATTTCATGTGTGGAAATGAAATGTGGTTTTCCCGTTCCCTTACTTGAATGTAAGTGTGACAATAGTCCCTTTTGCTACAGTGTCCAATGGGATACGTCTTGAGTGATTTATCTGCTCTGAGCCTCTTGATTCTCTTCCAAGATCCTTGTTTATAATCTTCAGTCTCACATTCAAAAGACTTGGTCCATGTCTTTCTGAAGAATGGTACAGGGTTACATATAGACACTGTCATATCAATGAGATGTTTTAAAACAAGTTTCCTGTGCTCCAGGAGGGAGAACACAGCAGTTTTCCTGCAGACCAGACAGCTGAGGTGTGAGATCAACAATAGGTCCATAGGATAGCTGTGTCTACTTGCGATAGAAAAGCTGGGGGGGAAAAATTAAGCATGTGTTTGTATTGATACAACCAATATCTGAGGGGGGTTTGAAGGTCTTGTTTGATTAGTAGCAGCTCTATACTTTAAAACATAATTATTCTCTAGAATTGTTTTGAGAATAATTTGCAATATGTAGACAATGTTTCTATAAATGTTTGGGATGAGCATCGAAGAATCACAAAAGTCATCTAATAAACTACCAAAGAGTTTTGCTGTGTTCTAGCCTGGTCAATTGTGCTTTGTGCTGAAGAGTATCGGATGTTTTCCTGTTTCAAGTTGCAGCTTCAAATCCTCCAGGCACACACTAATCGATTCCTAGCATATAAAATGATCTAATGGTGTTAACTGCAGCATGGTACTTACTGTGAGAGGGGATGCTATACATTTAAAGGCTTTGATGGAACTATGACTGAATCTGCTGTACTAAGTAAGTTTGTTTTCCTGTCTGAATAGGATACGAGGGGGTTTCCAGAAGTCAGTCAAGATGAACATGGTGAAGAGAATCATGGGCCGGCCTCGGCAGGAGGAGTGTAGCCCCCAGGATAACGCGCTGGGATTGATGCATCTGCGTCGCCTCTTCACAGAGCTCTGTCATCCTCCACGGCATATGACCCAGAAAGAACAGGAAGAAAAGCTGTACATGATGCTGCCAGTGTTTAACAGGGTAAGCTGGAGAATCTGTGAGAGGTGTTTGCTTTATTGGAACTGACTGCTCTTTTTATTCCTAAGACTTTCAGTTCTAGCACAATAGAAGTTGCTCTATTGTTGGCCTCCTGTAATTTTTTCACCTTTTCTTCCTAAAGCATTGTGTAAGCAGATGAACCCATCAATGGATATTCCCTTCTATTATCGCTTTTTCTGAGATGAAATCCGCAGTAGGACATAGACCGTCACAAAGCTTTTCTGCAGAGCTTACTGTTTACACAGTCATCTCTAGACTGTGGAAAACAGAGTACCCCATGAGACCTTTTTCAGGGTGAAGTTGTCTGCTGCTGCAGTCTTTATTCCCCTCTTTTAAAAGTAATTTCCAGGTTAAACTTACTTGTAGCAAGTTTATACCCATTTGTTTGTGTACCAGCATTGTCCTTGAACCTAAATAACTCTTCCCCCTTCTTGATATTTATTATACTGATGCATATTTAGAGATAACGATCATAATATCTCTTGTCATACTTGGTTTCGCAAGACTATGCGAGCCGAACAGTTTTTATCTCCGCTCGTATGATTAAATTCTCTATTCCGTTTGCCCTTGCAGCCTTTTACCTATGTATGGAGTCTGGCTCTTTCTTGGACAAGGGGGATTTTCAACAAGGACTCTGTAAGGGGGATCTAATAGCTGCATGTACAGTGACATTCATATTTCACTACTCCCTTGCTCAGGCACTGAGAAATAGTTTGGAGGCAGGACTGTGACCGCTGTCACTGACTTTAAGAGGAGCTAAGTCCTCTTGACGTATTATATCACTCAGTTACTCTGCCACTTCATTGAGCATAATAACTTCAGTGGTGGTTTTAGGCTCTTGAAAGAGCTGTAAATGCAGAGATCTAGATTTCTTTTTTCCAGCTGTGACCCGAGCGCTTGTTCCTGAAGCTTCTCTTGAATGATGGGTTTGTGGTTGTATATGCTGCTGTGGAGAACTGGAATCATCAATAAACTAAAAGGCAAAAACTTGATTGGGAAACCAATTCAGCTTTCTTTTTCAAGGTTGATATCCTGTTGAACGTATGGCTTTTGATGGTGTTGCACGTTGAACTGCTTACATGCTGTGTAGAAAAAGCAATCCTAGTCAAGGCACAGTACTAATAGGATTTTCAGACAGCTAGGTAGCATACTTCAGTGGATAGATCCCCTAAATGTCATTCTGTTGCCCTAAGGTCTTATTCCTAGTTCTACTGGTAACCTGTTGTGTGAGTCTGGGAGAAGTAAGCTCAGTTTGCCTGCTTCCTCCTTAATTTATCTGCTTGGATTGTATGCCCTTTAGTCATGGACTTTCTTAGTTGTGTTTTTTTTTTCTTTTTGGTTTAACAAGTTAGCACAGTCGAGTCTTACTGTTGGCTTGAGCCTGCGAATGATATTTTGATGCTGCAACACTTGGAATTCTCCCTCTGGTGGTTAGAGGCTGGTGCTTCTAAAAAGGAGCATACCTGCTATATACTTGCTTCAGCGCTTGGTTGTAATATGCGGGTGGAGTTCTTCTTTCCTGGCCCCAGCAGTGATTAGTTGCAATTAATGTAGCACTGTGGTTGTGGAAATCCCAGTTGGTGATAGGACTGGGTTTGCAGCAAACTAGTGTAGCAATGTGTCCTATTTGTGTAGAGCAGTCTTTCCTTAGACTTTGATTAGACTTGAGATTAAAAAAAAGTTAAATTCTTAATTTCTTAATTTCTCCTTTATTGCTACACTTTTTTTCCACCCTGTACACCATTTTCTGGGTTAGTCAAGATTCTTTGTCCCTCTTCTTGACCCTGTTGAATCTTATAGTTGTGTCATCTCTTTGCACAGTTTGTTTTCGCTCACTGTCTCTCCTTCAGCTTTTGTTATCAAGCATTCTGGAGGAAAAAAAAAATCACTAACCGCAAGTTTTCTTTCTACTCAAAATCAGCTCTTGCCTAACTGCCTAACTAGTCTCAGATACCATTTAGGCTTCTCTGATATGCATGGCTTCTGCTATTTCCATTCGTAGGAAGACATTTTGGCTAGTCTGTTCTCCTAGATCCCATTTTTTTTCCTGGTTTTTCATAGTTTTTCCTTCCCCAGATTACCTGTGTCTCTCCTCCACTGTTTATATGTCACCAAATTTTGTTGATGGGCTCTTACTTCCCTAAATCTTAGACGGCCCGTTCTTCATGTCTTTCCTCAGGTGAACTTCGTGCTGAAGATGCGCGTTCCTCTGTAGAAATATTCTGCTTTTGGATCCTAGCTGTGGTTGTCTCTCTCCCTGTTCCTTCTCTTTTCCTCATTTGGCTGTAACTTTTAACTTTGGCTTTAACTTAGCTTTAACTTTAACGCCATCCTCAAACTCTGGCTATTTTTAATCTATGACCCGCTTGGAGCTGTCCTTGCCACAAATATAGACTCTTGTCAGATGTTGTCACTTCATTTTCCAACCTCTGTAAATTCTGGATCTTAGTCTGGCATGATGACGAAAGCGCGTATTGTTTGTACTCTTTCACTTCCTTACTCTGCAGTCACTGATAACCATTATCAGTCATGAACAGTTAGTGTAGCACAAACAAAACTGATTTCTCTTGGTCAGTCAAATCTCATCTGTCCCTATTACAGGCATGGTTCTTTTTCTTGCCTTTCATACAAATGTGCTCTTGTCTTTTTGTGTTCAAGAGGCTGAGGAATTGCAATGTCATAGTTTATTTCAACTTCCACAGTTTCCCTTTTTAGGTTCCTGGTTAATGCTACCATCTTCTGTTGAGATTTACGCATAAAGTCTGCAGTGGCTTCCTTGGCTTATCTAGGCTTGTGTTTTCTGGAGTGTCAACTGTCCGTTCCAACGGAATTTGTACCACAATACTGCTAACTTAGCTACTCTCCAAGAGTAAGGCAAACTCTGAAGTTGATTGGAATAAAAAAGTAGAAGGGGAGAAATATTTCCTTTTCTCACAAGTCTTATATAAGATGAAGTGGAAGAGCTGGTAAATACTGATTCATGCTAAATTCCGAGATGGCTTTTCTGTGAGACCTACTTCTGTTGAAAGGAAACACTAAAATGTTGCCAGACATTCCTTTTTAAAAAGATTCTTGTTTCTCAAAGATATTCCTTAGCTGCAAATATTATAAGTTATCAGTTAATAACTTGATTTGAATTCAGACCCTGAATCCCCTCAGTTACTTTGCGTAGTGATCCATACTCTTCTTGATAGGTCAAAGTGAAATTGAGTACTTCTTGTGTTACTTACTGCCTTAAGCCAAGTCCATGATGGTGTTTTACTGAATGCAGAGTCCTAGAGTGAGGAAAGTTAACGTGCCTCCTGTAGGCATCCAAATGTCCAGCAGCAGGCAGCTAATTAAATACTCGTAGTATCCTGGAGTTTTCAGTGCTTTGTTGTTTAACCATCTAAGCTTGCTTTATTTATCTAGATATTTATTTATTTATTTATTCGGCAGAGGTAGCTGAAGTTTTGTGTGGAATGCAGTTCTATCTGATTATTTTGAGGGTTGTTAATCAGTGAATCCAGAGGAACAAGAGCACTTTTCTGTTTGTAGATGCAGTGTATCTCAAACATGCTGCAGTGTAAGCCATCTTGCCGGTTCTGTTAACAAATGGCTATATAGACCATTTATGTTTCCTCATTGTTCAGGAAGGCTTATTGAATGTTGAATCACAAAGTGATAAAAAGCTAAAGCAGTACATAATTCAGAAAATATTTCTCCTCTGGAAAAGTATGCAAAAGACTCATCTCAGAGGTCCTGCATACATGTGAACACTGTTCTCGGAAGCAGCTTGGCAGTGTCATGCATTGCGCTACCAGTGTGATACTAAGGCTTTTGCAGTATATGAAAAAAGTGGATAGAAGAATGGAGAGGCTATTTAGAATAAGTGGTCTTTGAATAAGGTAAATCGTTTAATTTTTCTATGAAGAACCATGCTCTTTGTTATTAAAAAGATGACTCACTAGTAAAACATGTCGTATCCTGTTCTGTGTTTTTACTGCCTTTAGTCAAAGAGTATACCGATATACAATGCAGACACTTGTTTTAGTGCAACCTTGGTTATGGGGCAAATAATTCAAAACCACATCACCCCAGTCAACCTTTTAGTGCAACTGTGAGTGCTTCTGCTTTTCCTGTGATCTGCCGACAACTGCAGTGAAGATTAGGACAGGTAGTAGGCCTATTAGTTTTTTCCTTTTTTCTTGGTCCAAGTGCAAGAGCTTGAAACAGTAAATGATAGCAAGGTACTCTGCCCATGCGTGTTCCAGTCTGGCTGGTCTTGGTTCGGTTATGGCAGTGAACATGCATGCCTTGAGGCCCTCTTCCCTTCTTATGGCCTGTAAAAGGAAGTCTTGTGGAAGATATGGGAACTCTGTGGATTACCTATACTGGGAATGTTGCCTACTCTGTAATCCCAGTGAGCAGTGTTTCTTAGCCGGCCTAAAACAGTCATCTGCCTCTAGCGTCTGGGCTCCTGTTTGCTTTCCTCATTGATAATGGCAGCTGAATTTTCCTATATGAGAAACACTTAAGTTTCTGGTGAAAACTATTTTTATAGCAAGGAAAGCAACTGTTTATTTTTGTATTTCTGGGCTCTGTTTCAGCATGGCTTTGAAGTGCAAGTAGGCAGGAAAAGTATTTTTATCTGCTCTATAATGTGCCAGAGCAACTGATACTAGGTGAAGGAGTAAGAAGTAAAACTTAAACAAAGGTCAGTCTGTCTCCTAGCTTATTAGTTTTTTCACTAATGTGGCAGTTCCAAAGTAACTCAGTGCTACAACTACCTTGCATCCCTGTTGGCTATAATGTTGTGGATGTCTCTGGAGGTCCCTAGACTTCAGAGTGACCTCAGTCAAGTATGTTGGCAGTTCAGCTGCAATAGCACTGGATGATGCAGGGAAAAAGGAGAAGAGGGTAAAGCAGCTTTTGAGTCCAAATCTACTGTTGTGGGTTGCATTCCCTTTCTGAGAGGCATATAAAACGTTCATCTAAAATTGTATTAAAAGAAAAAAAAAAATTGTTATCCTCTACATGTCCTGGCTTATCAGCAGTGCTCCTGCAGGATACGCAATTAGCCGTGGTAACAGGCAGAGAAGTACTGAGATCGTTCAAGTGTTCAGGAGGCTATTCTATTTTTTCAGCACTGACACAAGGGATAATAGAATTTGAATTGCATGCTTCATTTGATAATTAATATCTAACATCATGCCTTTACTGGGACCATTTTAGTGAGAGGAATACCTCAGATGGGCGGACAGAGACTCCTTTTTGTGTGCAGTCTCGTGTGAGAAGTAAATTACCTCAGCAACTATCTAATTTTTTTCAAGATAATGTCGTGTTCTGTAACTTAGCGCAGTGCTGTAGAGTTGATGAATTTCCCCCTGTTAATGTGATTCACTAAATGATTTAATCATCAAATCAATACTTGATCATGAAAAGTAAGTTAGTAGAATTAAGTAACAATCAAAAAAATTCAGTAATAACTACTGCTGTTATGTTAAGGAGGATCTCAAGAAAGGAGAATAAGGCCTTGGGAAGCCTGTAACTTGTGAGGCTTCCTGGTATATTCAATTTGTCAAGGAAAACTTAACAGAGAAATTCTGCTGCCTAGTCCCTTCTGGGATATTTCACGCTCATCATTCTATGCTTGGAGTTCACCCCATGGGATGTTTTGGTCCAGCAGATAGTAAAACAGTTGCTCTTAAAAACAGAAGCCCTGTGGGAGCGCTTACTGTGCTATCTAGTCTTTAGCCCATTATGTGCAATCTCAGACTTTCCAACTTTGGGGGCTTTTATCATGCAAGAAAATTCATTGCTCTCTTTTCCCCCTTCGTTCGTTAGATCTTTCCTCCCTGTATCATAGAATCATAGAATGGTATGGGTTGAAAGCTTAAAGATCATCTAGTTCCAACCTCCCTGCAATGGACAGGGGCACGTTCCAGTAGACCACGTTGCTCAAAGCCCTATCCAGCCTGGCCTCAAACACTTCCAGGGATGGGGCATCCACAGCTTCTCTGGGCAACCTGTTCCAGTGCCTCACCACTCTCACGTAAAGAATTCCTTCCTTGTATCTAACCTGAATCTGCCCTCTTTCAGTTTAAAACCATTACATTCCCTTGTAAAAAGTCCCTCTCCAGCTTTCTTGTAGGCTCCATTTAGGTACTGGAAGGCCACTATAAGGTCTCCCCTGGAGCCTTCTCTTCTCCAGGCTGAACAACCCCAGCTCTCTCGGACTTTCTTCACAGGAGAGGCGCTCTGGCCCTCAGATCATCCTCATGGCCCTCCTCTGGACTTGCTCCAACAGGTCCATGTCCTTCTTATGCTGGGGGCCCCAGAGCTTAACGCAGTACTGCAGGTGGNCCAGCTCTCTCGGACTTTCTTCACAGGAGAGGCGCTCTGGCCCTCAGATCATCCTCATGGCCCTCCTCTGGACTTGCTCCAACAGGTCCATGTCCTTCTTATGCTGGGGGCCCCAGAGCTTAACGCAGTACTGCAGGTGGGGTGGGGGTCTCATGAGAGCAGAGTGGGGGGGAGAATCACCTCCCTTGACCTGCTGGCCACGTTGCTTTTGTTGCAGCCCAGGATACGGTTGGCTTTCTGGGCTGCAAGCGCACGTTGCTGGATAATGTTGAGCTTCTCATCCACCAGCACCCCCAAGTCCTTCTTCTCAGGGCTGCTCTCAATCCATTCTGTGCCCAGCCTGTGTTTGTGCTTGGGATTGCCCCGACCCAGGTGCAGGACCTTGCACTTGGCCATGTTGAACTTCATGAGGTTGGCACGGGCCTGCCTTTCAAGCCTGGCAAGGTCCCTCTGGATGGCAGCCCTGCCCTCTAGCATGTCGACTGCACCACACAGCTTGGTGTCGTCAGCAAACTTGCTGAGGGTACACTCCATCCCACTGTCCACGTCGCCGACAAAGATGTTAGCGCCAGTCCTAATAAGACCCCTGAGGAATGATGTATGTATGATGACATAATTTCAAATACAAATATTTCTTACAACATGCACTGTGGAAAATAGTACAGGGATGAATAATGCAGCAGAAAAACAAAAATATGATCTCAGTAGTGATACCCCTTGTTCGCAGAGGGGAGGTGGTAGTTTCCAGTTTATAAATCCCCCACAGAAGTGGGACAATTTTTTTCATTTATCTGTTTTTCTCTTGTTTTAGGTGTTTGGAAATGCTCCTCCAAGTACAATGACAGAAAAATTTTCTGATCTCCTGCAGTTTACTACTCAAGTGTCACGATTGATGGTGACTGAGATTCGACGGCGAGCATCAAATAAGTCCACAGGTATTGCATGGGGCACAAGTTTGAGCTTTATGAAATGCCCACTGTGAATTGTGGAGAGGTTGGAATACCATGTGCTGCCATCCACAGCAACTGGGCATGTGCTGAAATTGAAGTCTTCACAGGGAAAATGTGTTCTGTTGCTTTGGGCTGAGAGAGAGAGAAGGAGGTGGCTAGAGTTTTCTTGCTTGGAGTATGGAGATGGTTAAGTTCCACAAACCTGACAGCATGTGAAAGACAGACAGGAGTAAGTTAAGTTGCATCACACACTAGTAGGACAAAAAAGAGCATGTGGACAGCTGCTGTAGCTTGCCTGAGGTGGCTGTTGGTGTTGTGTTTTGTCCCCAGATATGTTAAGGTTCCAAAACCGTACATTTAAACTACCTGTGGGCCTAGAAGCTAATAAAAAGATGTGGAAGTACAGCGAGCTGCACATTAGGACCAGCACCCCCAGCATTAGAAAAATGTTTCTAGGCCCCTCTTTCGCTCAGTTTATTAAATGTCAGGGGGAGATTTGGTTCTGTATTGAACTCTGACCACTTGCTGGGAGTTGCCTAACAGAGGACGAGGTGCTGAGAAGGCATGTTACTTTAGCTTTCCTCTCTGACTTCTTTTTCTGAGCATTGTTATATGGGAAGAGGAGAGCTCTTCTGAGCAGTATCAAGTTTTTGCCTCCTAGATAACTTTAAGTTCTCTACTGGCTTCTCAGTTTGGATTTGGTGGTAAATACAGAAATAGTGAGCTGCAAAAGGCTGTGCAAATTGTTATGCATGAAGTCAAGAGTCACGAATTGTGCCAATTACAATTTCTTTCCGTTTTAAGTAGAATGACTAACATTCCAGATGCCTAAACAGATGAAGTGGACAAAACTTGTACTCTATGGGTAAATAGTAACACAGTGTCTTTGGGTATTTAGGGGAAATGACTATCCAGCAGGCAGAATGATGGTGTTGGTTTGAACTCTTTTTTTTTTCCTGCAGAACATCTGTCTTGCCTGTTGGTTGGATTCTGCTAAGAATGGCCATCTTTATATGTTTAGTACTTAAGCCATATCTCTGCCTTGTTGCTCCAAGATGGCCCAGTTTTCATCCTTGCAGCCTCAGGGGTTGGAGGCAGATTTTCTTGTTTTGGGGGTTTTCTTTCTTTCTTTTTTTTCTTTTTTTCTTCCCCCACTAGGAAATGTAACCACAGTGACTGAAAAAGACAGTTTGGTACACTCATAAGCTCTAATATAAGGAGTACCAATGGTTTTATTAGAAGGAAAGCAGTAATTTTTCTTATGTTATCAAGATTGCTATTACTTCATTGATAAAACTTTTTCAGATTTAGTGTGGGAAGCCCTTATAGCTCCATGGACTGCAATTGCGTTGTGACTCTTGGCCACACCAGGGAGTTGCATTTTGCTCTCTGTAAATGTCCACTTAACAAGCTGTTAAAATGCATTGTTTGCACAATTCTGTGATAAACTGTTTAGAGCTACATTAATATTCCCTGCAATATTGACAAGTAGAAATTCTAGGGTTTTTAGAGTGCTACTTATGTTTGTGACAAAATAATTGTGATTACATATTGTGAATGCCCTTTTTCTATCAAACAAAATCATACAGGGTATCCCAATAGCTATTAGCTCCTAGCAAGTTTTTACAAGTGAAAAAATTCAATAACTCTGTGCAGGAAATATCTCTGGTGGTGTCCAAATACAAATTCTTGATGCTGTGAAGTGCTCTGTTTAAATAAATGAAATTGCTGAGCTTGTTCTTAGTGACAAGATTTCCCTACAAATGTTATTAAAAGTGAGCTTTCAGTTGATGAGAGGGAAGAAACTGAAAAGAACTTGCTTTTTATCTATGAAAAGGTAAATGCAGTTGGCAGTATTTTACAGTTGGGAATGTGGTATGATAAATGTTACCTGTTTTTTTGTCTGTTTTGTAATGGAGCACAGTACAATTTTTTTTCATCCGGCCTTTTAAAATTTATGCTAGTAGCTATGTGAATAATGCCTGCCGTCATGGACACATCTCAGTTATTCTTGTCAGACTGTGGTAGTTTTCTCAGAACAGCATTACATGATTCAGTAGAAACTGTGCCAGCATCGTATCTTAAATAGTCTTATAACATTGCCATTGTAGTGTTCAACTACAGTTACGACTGTACTGTTTCTCTAGTGTGAGTGTAACCTTGGAAAATAAAAATGAAGAAATGAAAATCGAATTAGATTATCTTCTATGTTGAGGTCTTTCCTGTACAGCAGTGGTAGTTTGTAGATGACTGCGGTAGCCGTCTTGATAAGGATACGTGCATGGTTTTCCTTGCCTCATCGTACCTAGTCTGTTTTGGAAGATGGCGGGGTTACTGTTAAGATAGTTGTCTCTGTATTGTTGAGGGTTTTAGCTGCCAAATTTTCAACAAAGATATGGAATTTCATATCTGAATTGATCAAAAGATCATGGTGTCCCTCTGCTAAAATGAATGTTCAAACTCATCTGTTTCTAGCGTAGTCTATTCTGAAATAAACCTTTCTTTTGGGAGCAAGTGCATCTGGCTCTGAGATGAAAAAGACTGCTTAAACAAGGTGCAGAGACTGTTGGAATCTTGGTAGAATAAATGTGGCTGCTCATGGCTACTTTGGCGACTGATGCTGAGGAGGAAGCAACACTAAATTTTCTGTATTTTGCAAAGCACATACTTTGGCTGCAATTGGTTCCTCTGTGATCGCCAGTGCTGCAAGTTAAAATAAGTACATAACCTGTGTATTGCAAGTATTTCAACAGCATGTCCTAGTGTATTTGGCCTGTCATCATAATTTGTGCCCAGGGCAAAAATAAGCATAAGGCAACGAAAATTAGTTCAGGCGATCTCTCTGTTACAGGCGTCGGGACTTGCGTGCGAGTTCGAGGTGTGTAGCTGGGCTGGTGCAGGGTGGGGTGGTCCCCCAGGTCCTCTGTGCAGAGGTGGCTGATGCGCAGGTGGGTGGGAGAGCTTCTCTCTGCAGCACGGGCGGTGTGAGTTGAGTAGCCTGGGACCTCTCGGATTATCGTTTCAGCGAGTACCTGTACCTTCTACCTGAGAGATCCCAACTACTGATTAGTTTCACATTGCAAACGTTAAAGGTAAGTGCATAAAACTCATCCCCAGCTCAAACCATGAATCCAGGAAACCAAACGCAGTGTTCCTGACCGCCACGCTTAGTGGATAGTCTCAGACAGAAAACAGGAAACGGAGAGTGTAAGAGTACGCCATTCTGTTTGACTCCTAACAACTCCTCACATCTCAGCAGTTGAGGGTATGCAAACATGGGATTTGGTACCTTGCAGTGGTTACTGCATGTTTGCTAAAACTAATTTCTGAGTCAGCCCTGTATTGTCTGCATCTCACGCACACCAAAAGACATACTGACAACTCCCATTATTTAATGTATTAGGGTATATAAACACTTAGTTGTCACAGGGAGGTTCAGGACGATTCCCGGAATGATGGAAAATCCTGGAGTCTGAGAAGTGCTTCCCCAGTCAGAATGTAAGTGGTTGTGGGGACAATATATGAAATGCATGCAGAAGGGTGTCAAATAGAAGAATGAGAAAACAAAAAGGTTCATCGTAGGTCTGGAACATTTTAACACCCTTTTAAGGTCAATTTCAAAAGTGTTTTTTTTTTTTTTTTTTAATGATTCAATGTGTGTGCTACTCTGCATACAACACTGTTTTAGGCAGCTTTTAAATTCAATTTTGTTTTGCCTTTGATTTTAGTCAGTTTCATTCCATATTTGCAACATTCTCTGTGTGAATCTGTCTGGTATTTAATACTTCATGCTAAATTTGCTCATTACACATGCTTAAAGACTATCACTATCATAGTTTAAAACCACATTGGGAGACCAAACCGATAACGTTTGTCACCTTAACATTTAACCATTGCAGAAAACCAGATCAGTGGTTTATATTCAGCCTCTGACAATGTCTACCTTCATTTTTCGTTTTTAAATTCCATTGATTTACAAACTGTGCTTTTATTTTGTATTTTATTTGCAGTTAACCTCTGTCACTATCAGCAGAGCTAATTTCTTGTTTGTTTTAGATTGGCAAGTGTTAAAGGACTTTCTGATTCATTCAAGTGCATCTTGCATTTGGTAGAAGTTACAGATGGTAGCTTAAGAAAGGTTATCTTGTACAAGTGGCCTTTCAGGCTCCTCCCGTATCAAAGTCTGAAGTTTTTCTGATAGCATTATTTGTAGTGTCTGCCTCTCTTTGAAGAGTCAGGGATGTTTGTCATTAAAAAACAGTGGAGCTAGGGGCTGCTTTCAGACTCTGTGGTATGTTAGTTAACTATTTGTCTGTTGAGAAGAGAGTAGGTTAGAAGTGATCTGACCTGTTGCAGCTATGTGTGTTGTGTTTTCTTCACTGTATTTTTTTTCCCTTGTCCTGTAGGCGACTTATCTTTACACGGTGATTCTATTTTGAATGTACTGAAGTGGCTCCAAAGGGGAAGCAGAGTCCTATCAGTTAGCGATGAGGAGTCAGTCTTGATCAGTGACTGCTGTATCTTGTTCCTTTCCGTTAACCTTTCATTAATCTTAGATGCTGTTTACCAGATCTTATGTGAGGCAAGTGTAGTGCAATACAGTGCCTTTCCAAGACATCCTAGAAAGCTCCCTCTTTCATCAACTGGGTTAGTGAGGCTAAATGCTGGCACAGTTGAGTTCTTTATCTTTTGCTGAGCAGCCCTCCTGTTCTGTAACATGGCAAAGGCTTCTGCCCCTTCGTATCTGCTGATTGTGATGACAGCACTGCACTGCTCCTGATTGAACAAAGACTTTTTGCCATTTCGGTTTAGGTAGATACTTCTTTTACTAGCTAGGCAGTTGAAACTATTCATTTCCTCTATCTCTAGGCATCTGACTATGTTTCCAGGTGTTCTCCGTGCAGAGTAGTGGAGGCTTCTTGGAGGCTTGCTTAGAGAAGGGGTCCATGAAATGCCCCCTGCTAACACACGCACACACGCTCTTTGGTGTACACATGGATATTTTTCCCACCTATTTTACCTAGGCTTTTGCCACTAATGTCCTACCTAAGATAACAATACACTATATAAAAGTACAATGACACTCTTCTATTTACTGTACTAGGTCTATCTAAATGTTGAATTTGTCCTTACTTTTGTAGCTATAGGCAGTAACGTTGCCTGTAATGCAGTGCTGCTTTTTGCTAACAATCTGAATAGGTCTTACCCTTTAACTTTCCATCTGCTGCTTTTCTGAAATCCCGGACACAAAGCATTCCCGCTACCTCTTCTGTATGAAATTTCTTCTGTTATTGTGTTCCACCAAGCCTCTCTCCCAAATTTACTGAATCCCTGTTGAAAAACCTGACTACTGCACTAGCCATGTAACCACATAATCATGGTCATAGTTATGCGTGCATGCTTGCCAAGCTGTCAAGATAGATGTGCATAGATATTGCCTTATTGTTCTTTTTCTCTTTGTTCGTTTGCTGTTTGTACTAGCTATCGCATCCAAATTCTAGATTTCATGATTTCTTCCGCAGAAGTTGAAGGATTAAGGACATTTGGGTCAGGCACAGAGGATGTTATATCAAAAGGATTTCTTAAGAACTTCAAACCAAGGAAAAATTTTAAGAAATAAAATAAGGCTAGTGCTGACGACAGAAATGAATCCTAAATGGTAGTGCTATCAAATTTGCTAAGAGCAGATGACAAGAGAATTTCTTCCTGCACTTAAAATGCTGTCTGTGTTTTAGGTAGTGCTTAATTAAGACCAACAGTTTTGAAGCGCCTATTTATAGTGTTTGAGTGCTATGCCATTTAGGATGCCAGCAGCATGACAACTCCTTAGAAGCATGTACTTAACCTCTCAGTCTCACTTTCAAAGATACCAAAAGAGCTCATGTTCCACAGGTGGTTTTTGAAAATCATGCCCTAAGGAGGCTGTTCATACCTTGTTTGTGTTGTACCAGTCTTTCCTGTTTACAGGCAGCGACTGATGGCCTAGCTCTCTCTGCGTTCAGATAGAAAAAGAACAGGTCGAAAAGGAACGGGTCTCTCATGTTGCTCCTGATCTGAGCTGGTGGGGCACTGTCTTTGCAGAAACAGCACGTGTGTTGGACACGCTTGACATTGAGAGTTTAGGAAAGTGGCTTTTGTCTTTAATTCTGACTTCTTACATAAACCTTAGATGTAGGAGCTGTAGCTGTGGCACATCCACTGTGCTTTCTAAGTTTGTCTGCTCATACCCAACTATCTGGCCAATGTTTTGGACCAATTGTTTTGGAAAACAAACTGCCTGGTACTGTGGGTTGGCACATCGGGTAGCTGCTGCATGTCTGCGTTTGTGCGATACAGTTCTGAAAGCTGAAATAGCAAGATGAAGGAAAGTATAGACTGGTTTTATTTTGGCCAGTCCCATGCAGGGGTTTGGTAGGTGCCTCCCCTTACTTTATACCAGACTTAGAAAAACCAGTGGTTTGTACAAAAAACTGTAGGGCAATAAGTCTGCAAAACAAAACTTTGAAAAATTGCCGTTACAAAAATGAAACAAGTGTTACTTTTTACCTTTTTTTCTCTCTTTTTCTTTGTATTTTTCTGGGAGCATAAGTAAAAATTTTTGTTTGTTTGTTTTTGTTTGCTTTTTTTTTTTTCCCCCTGGACTTTAGGGAAAAACACCTTTTCTTTGCACCAAAACAAAACAAAACTGATGCCAGTAGGGGTGATCTTAAATCGTCCTGAATGAGGTATCAAATAGACTTTCTTTTGTAAAAAAAGAAAATCCTAGATTACCTAGGTTTGGAAAGGACCTCTTGGTTTCAGAAACTTGGGTTTCTGGCCCAACCTTCTGCTCACAGCCAGGCCAGCTGTGAGAAGGGACCGGATTGCGCGGGGCTCGATTCTATCAGGCCTTGAAAATCTCCAAGGCTGGAGACAGCGCAGCCTCGTGGGACCCTGTCCCAGTGCCGGGCCATCCGCAGCGGGGAAAAGTCTCCTTACATGCAGTCTGGGCCTCTCTTGTTTCAGTTTAAGCCACTTGTCTCCCAACCCTGTATTGGGTTGGGACCAAAACTGGACGCAGCACTCCGGATGTGCTCTAACAGGTGGCGAGCAGTGGGGTGTAATCACTTTTCTTGGTCTACTGGCTGTGCTCCTGT
The DNA here is from genome assembly GCA_013399475.1 of Chauna torquata. Lineage (NCBI taxonomy): Eukaryota > Metazoa > Chordata > Aves > Anseriformes > Anhimidae > Chauna > Chauna torquata. Next base: position 138,718 of record VXAL01000444.1, on the reverse strand, counting down.
TAATAAAAGTGTTTCATCACAAGTTGGTTTTTGTTGCATTGATTCACTGATGCATGTAGTGGCTGATGGCTTTGGCTCTGCAAAATATTAGCCTCCTTTGTGTTAAGCTTATGTTATGACTGTAAAGCAAACAATTGTTAGAAGCCTTTTAGGACCATCTAGGTCATAAGCTCCCAAATTGGATTCTCCAGAGAATTCTCTCTCAAGTGTAGTCAGTGTTCAAAGTTTGGTAAGTACTTTGCCGTATAAAATGTATTTACCTTAGAAGAAACTCATGGACAGGTTTATTGTGGAGAGTCTGACTGTAGATGAAGCAGACAAAACAAGACAAAAATTGGATTCTTCTTCACTTGCAGATTTATTTCTTCTTTTGTAATTCGATTGTAATTACTCTTTTCAGCAATATTATGCACCTTCTTTTTCTGTCCTAGTCGACACTGAAAGCATTAATGATGATTGATGTGCAGTTATTAATGAAAAATGGTTTTAGATTTTCCTTAAGCATGATGGGCAGTCATCATGTCTGTTACAGAGGTCTTAACGTGTATTTAGACAGCAGTGAGTTAGGATTTGATTTTCTGTTCATTGCTATTCTTGTTCATATTGTATTTTGTTCATATTTATTGAGGTTTATAACTTGTTTTGTAGGCTGAATATTTATTTTTGGCTTTCACTGATATGGATTGGCTTCTGATTCCAAAATGGTCCCTTCCACGTAAGAATTAGCCATAAGTTGTTAGCATTTTCATCTTACAAAGAAATGTAGGATGAGGATGTGGTAATTGTTGGTCTTAGTCTTATTTTTACTTTTTGTTACTGTTTTTCACTTCTTTTCTTTCTGCATCTTTCCTTCCCTTCAGTCCTTTCCTCCATACTGTTGTTTCAGTGCAGTGCTTTTTTCCAGGAATTGAATATCAGCTTTTTCCGCTGAAACTCCTAAGCGGTGGTGGCTTAATATGCCTGGAATAGAGTACATTGTGTTTGATAAAGCCAAAATACTTAAACAAAAGTTGCTGCATGCTGTTGCACAACCTGTCTACTGGTTTAAAACATGATACCTAAAAGTATACTTTTTGCCGCCTTGTTAGTGTCAAAACCAAGTACATGTGGAAGACTGGAATGGGTATCAGGAGAGTATAGGCCTGAACCTAGTCCTTCCCCCTGCTCCAAGCAGTGCTGTGGAGCTGAATTCATATTTAGTACATGGACCGTTGAGAGGATGTTTTCCATACTGCAGACTTTCAAATTGAATTTTTATTGCTTTTGTTTTAATCTTGCCCCCCGCCCCCCCCGCTACAGAGGCTGCAAGTCGTGCCATCGTCCAGTTTCTGGAGGTCAATCAAAGCGAAGAAGCAAGTAGAGGTTGGATGCTGCTCACCACGATTAATTTACTAGCTTCATCAGGACAGGTTAGTCTTAAACAACAGGGCTTAAAAAAATTTGTGGGGTTGGAGAAACAAAAGAACTACAATAATGAACTGTGAGAACACGCACTAAAAGATGTTCTAACTACTTTCTGCTTTCTGTGTTAAGGTCTTTTTCTGTTATACTGCCACAGAATGTCTGCTTCAGCTCCTTGTGGTTTCACTTGCCTAAAAATCATTCTTTTGGAACTTGAATTTAGCATGTTCTTTTGAATTATGCAGGCAATTGTTACTGTTCCTCAAAGGCTTCTCATGCATGCTGCTGCTTAGCCTCTGATGAGGTGCTTGTCACATACAGCTCCTAAATCACTCAGTCTCAATACTTGGGCCCCTCAGTTATGTAGGAGACATTGCTGGAAAGGGAAGCCAACAGCAATGACGAGCAGGTGGTATCATGAACTTTACTACCTCTGCTTTTGGTCCCCCTCCCGCCCACATCAGCGAGCTGATCTGTGGCAACATAGTGGACAGCTGCGTGGTTTGTTCTTTCTGCTCTAATCTGCCATTATCATTCAGCATGTCATCTTACATGCATTTAGTATGTCACCAGCCTCCACCCCAGTTTGTCTTTTCTTCCCACTGATGCTTTCATATTTTTTTCTGCTTTGCGCCTTATGCCTACTTGTACCTTCTTGCCATGCGAGTGCATGAATTGACTAACTGTCCTCCCACTCCCATTTCTACTGTTAGAAAGAATAGATGGTTAACGAGGGCTTGGCTGAAGGTCTTGTAATTAACTTGTAAGCTTCTATTGGCAAGGACTGTCAGTTTTTGTTTCTGTCATGTGCAATGCCTGCCCCTAACAGTGTCTGTTAGATACTATTGTCATGTAAATAAATTATGATGCTATTTTTAAGGTTACTGTTTAGGTAGGCATTCAGGAGTAGATGGTGAATCTGTGCTGCCATGTGGACAGCTCAGAAAGGTATTAGAAGGAAGAGCTAGCATTTGAGTCAACTGGATTACAGGAGCGTGACTTTTTGAATATAGTAATAGGCTGAACTGTGTTTTTTGCTCTTTTTTTCTTTCTCCCCAGAAAACTGTGGACTGCATGACTACCATGTCGGTGCCTTCCACACTTGTTAAATGTCTGTATCTGTTTTTTGACCTTCCACATGTGCCTGAGGTAGTTGGAGGAGCACAGAATGAGCTACCTCTCGCAGAGCGCCGAGCACTACTACAGAAAGTCTTTGTACAGGTAATAAAGGTTAAATAGGTCATAGAACTTGCAAAAAGAGTGGAAATGCTTCATGTTGATAAATCTCCAGAAACTGCTCTTCCTTGATTCCTCACAAACTGCTGTCCTAGAGTTCGATGGATTTTCCTACAAGCACAGTTGAGGTTAAATTCCTGTTCCTCCTGTGATTTCTGTACTCAGCAAATATCTCCTCTGCAAAAATCAATGCAACTAATATATGCAGCTGCTTAAAATGAGCAACACATTAGCAATTATTCTGCTTTAATCTAACTGGTGTTAGTGTTTGGTATCTTTGGCCATTATTCATTGAAATAGACATAGAAAAAATGATTAGTATTGTTGATAATCTGTGAGTTAATTTAACATATACTGATTTCCTTTTAAATATGGAAGTAAACATTACATTTGGAAATAATTTAAATATGAGAAAGAACCATCTTAGCTTGCACTTACTCTGAGTGATCCCTCAGACCTTTTCCAGGATGTTTGCCGGGGGGCCAAGAGCTCCATCTTACCTGCTCCTGCTTTCTGAAGCTTCAAATGGAGTTCTTGCAAAGGAATTCCCATACATTCTTATGACTAAACTGTTAGAAGGAGCTGACAGTTACTGTTAGAAAGGGGTTGATAGTCATACTGCCAGTTTCCATGTGCAAGCTGGAGGTGTCTGTGTAGCCATGTGCACAAAACCATAGAAGTCTGCCAGTAATCACATCCTTCAGGGATTTCAAGCTATCTTTAAGAAATAGCATTGCTGTATTTCAGTCAGCAGAGGTAATAAATGATGAAAGTTACCAAGTACAGTTCCCCACAATATGCTACTTCTCTCTTCTTTTCTGCCCCATTATTGAGGGTCATCAAGTGATGCTCTCAAATGAGTTAGCTGCAATGGGTGCAGTTTCATACAGCTCCCAGGCTCTGCTTTTGCTTTGACTTAGCTTCTAAACCTACTCTGGATGCAGGCAGCTTTACAAAATGTTCCTACAGTTTTCTGGGAGGGAGCCTCAGCTTCCTGCAGAAGACAGAAACTGGACATCAGATGTCCTCAGAACATGCACAAAATGGAGCACAGTGTAGTAACTTTGGCTGCATGACTGCATTTTGTCTTGTTTAAGGTAACTTGGCAATTCAGATCCAGGTGACAGGCTTTCAGGTAGTGCTCTAGTGTTGCTGTAGCCTTTCCTGCCGTGCTGTTTTGGCTCTTTTCATTTGGCCGAGAAGGTATGGGTGTTTCTCTGCCAACAACTCATCGATTAGCTTACCTGCAGTAGGAAGGAATACAATGGTTTGCTTCTCAGAGCCTTTGCCCCACTGCAGGATTTAAACCTGCGAATCAGCAAACAGGCAGATTCTAGAAGAAAGGAATATCCTGGTACCCAAACAAGCATGCTGTGTCAGCCTGAGAGATTTATTTAAACTCTGCTGCTAATGTTTTGCTAGTCATTTTTAACTGAATTGAGACCTGAAGTAGCCATGTGTTGAATAACTTTGTCTTCACTTGAAAATAGAGGAACAATATGCGAAGGGAGAACAGCACATTGCTTCTTTTAGTGAGCATTGTAAAGGGAGGAAAGTTTGGGGTTTTGCTAAGTCTAGGCAGAAACAGCAATACCAATAGCAAGATATTAATACTAGATGTTTAATGACTTACTGTTTCAGATCTTAGTAAAACTGTGCAGTTTTGTGTCCCCTGCGGAGGAACTGGCTCAAAAGGATGATCTGCAGCTTTTATTCAGTGCAATAACCTCATGGTGCCCTCCCTATAATCTGCCTTGGAGGAAGAGTGCAGGGGAAGTACTGATGACCATATCGCGTCATGGCCTTAGTGTCAATGTAGTGAAATACATTCATGGTATGTGTCTTTATCCAAAGTTATGTATTGATTTTTTTTTCTTTGATTGCTTTCTTACTTATGAAGTAGGCATGAGAATAATTGATCAAGGTAAACCTACAGACTTTTTGTTTGGACATGTAAGTATTAACATACATGTAAAATTTCAGAGCAGTTGTGTTTGCAGTTGAGTCTGCTTCATACATGTTAATTTAACACTGAACAACAGTGCTTCCCCCTAACATTTTGGTGTAGAACTTACGATAAGCAAAAGGACATGCTTTCTATCTCATTCTTGCTATTGTTTGGGCAACTTCAGTAACCGCTTGTATTGAAAAGTGGTCATTGGGCAGATGCGTAGGTTTGTCATGTTTGCTGCTAGCATTAGTTCCTTAAGGGGAGTTTGTTGTTTTCTGTCCTGTGTTTGAGTTAGCAGCAGCAGTCCCTTGCAGAGGCAAGGCAAGCTAGCAGTGCCTCATGTCCAGCTGCTTGTTTAGGTACCTCTCTAGCTGGCAATTCAAGCATAGGGACATCTGAGGAAGCCGCAGGAAGAGGAACCAGCTCTGTGTGTTCTTCTGACACATATTAGAAGCCCACGAAAGCATCTGCCCTGTAGTAAATAGCGGTGCATTATGCAAAACAGGGAGAGCTAATTCCAATATGCCCAGAGAATGTTTTTTCTCTCAGACATTTCACTTCTCCAGGAAGAGACTGGGTCAGACCGATATAACTACGAGTGGTTTGCAGTCTACTCTCCGTTATCCAGGACATCATGGGGCTGGCGTACTCTGACAACAGCGAAACTTGTTAGGGAATGCGCTAGAGAGCTTGGTGTGTGGGCGCAGAAAGACGAGTGTGAACCCCCGAGTGCTTACTTGTGTTGGAACAGCCTGCCCGCTTCCTGCCCTGTGGTCCAGCCCAGCTTCCCTGCAAGGTCCCGAACCAGGGAACGTTGTCCTTAGAGCCTCTCCTTCCTTCAGTCGGCTGTGACCCAACCCTGTGCCCAGGGGAGGCTCTCTCTCAGCACTGGTGCCACCAGTGTGGCAACCACCAACAAACTGAAGCAATCAGAATCATTCAGTTTTACCTCTTGTCCCTATTTGAGACAAGTAGTATCCTGTTTTGGGCATGGAAACTGTAGCGTGCAGGGGTATTTAAGTAGCTGGTGAGAAACTTAAGCTAACTTAACAAATACTTTACTTATGATGCGTCTTCACAAGAAACTGTCCTACCTTTGTGTAGGAAGGGCTACTGCCATGCTGGTTGGCGGCAATGGATTTGTGAGAGCAAGCAAGGTGGCAACTGGCGTCAGAGAGGATAGTATACATAGGAAGAGCTTTGAGGAAAAAATATGTTAATGAAAATACTGGTGTTGCATTGCATTAATTTAAAGCTGCATGGGTGTTTAGGTATTTAGGGTTTGACATACAAAATTTGGTAGAATATATTTCTGATGTTGTATTTAGGACTTTCAGGTTGCAAATGCATATGTCATTTTAAAATTGGAATACTTGTTTACATGAGCTGACATCAAAAATTGTGGTGGTACATGATTACTGGGGGGGGTGGGGGTGGAAAGAAACCCACTATTTCCCCACACCCTGGACAGCAAGTTTTTACAAGGTTCCACGAAACCTTTTTGAAAGTTTATAAAATGTCACCCTGCCTCCTCATACTTCATAGAAAATTTTAGGTTTTTTTTTTTTAGGTTTTTCTTGCACTAGCAGCATCTTTCCAATTCCAGTGAGAAAGAAGTGAATGTATAGCATCTCTTAGAAGCACAAAATAGGCATCAATTAAATATTTTCAAATTGGGTTTTAAAGGTGATAGTTATTTCGCATACATCTGTAGCAGCCTTCTAATAGCATTATAGTGAAGGTGTACATATATATGATGTGGGAATGTTATAAAGTGAAACAAATAAAATAACCAAGTTCTGACTGTGTCATTCTACATATTGCAGCTACTGCCATTATCACTTCACCATTGCCTTGATCCACAGAGGCATGAGATTGGCATATAAAAAGATATTTTGGGTTCTTTACAATTTAAATAAGTAAAAGTCTTAAAAAAACAGTCAGCATGGCCTCTCATTTTTTGATAAACACGAACCTGACTTAAGGGATTAAAACATTGCCAGAAGACTTGTGTGGCTTTCAAGAAAAAAATTAAGGCTTTTCACCACATGCAAACGAACGTCCTTTCAGTATCTCATGTTTTGATCCAGTCTTCTGGGGAATTTTATAATTGGTCTGGATTTGAAGTACTTGCACTTTTCTGGCGAATGCTGGAAAGTTTAAATAGGAGGTCACTGAAGGGATTACCTTTGAAACAGGAGTGCGTCCTGAAATCTGAGTACAGATTTGGGAAAGCTTTTTGGAACACATCAATGGACCATGAGAGAGATGCAGAATGAGACAAGCTGTCTCCTTTTCCTCAGGATTCCTTGAACAAGCAAATATGCCAGCCCAGGCAGCGATAACCAGAGCAACAATAGGAAGTCGTTGTGTAAAGTGTTCTGTGTCGCGTTTTAACTAACGCTGGTAACATAGCGTAATTCAGTGCTTTCTATGACTTTCTTTTTAAATATGGAATAGGATGATTTAGAATTACTGTAGCAGTTCATAATTGTCTTTTTATTCTGCTGAGTTTCCTAGTTAAACTTTACAGATAAAAGCCAGTATTTGTCTTCTCGGTCTCCTTCTTACAGAGGTAAAGATTATCAAAGTGAGGAAAGGGCTGGAAGAAAAAGGTTAGGGTTCAGATCTGAAGCTACTGGAGAATCCTGCTCATCTCGAAGCGCTCTGTCATATTGCATGATAAGAGATAATTAAGTAACCATTACCTTATTGATAGGTTTCTTTTAATAAGTGTTCTCGTTGCAGTGATTAATGTCAGTAAAATCTTAACTTTTTTAATCACAATTCTTTTCAGAAAAAGAATGTTTGTCCACGTGTGTTCAGAACATGCAGCAGTCTGATGACCTTTCTCCCCTCGAAATAGTTGAGATGTTTGCTGGGCTTTCTTGTTTTCTTAAAGATTCCAGTGATGTATCACAAACACTATTGGATGATTTCAGGATATGGCAAGGATACAACTTCCTCTGCGATCTCCTCCTCAGGTATGCAAAAGTACTTTAAGGAATGTGGACAGATCACTGTGAGTCTTTTCCTGAAAAGATTTCTTATTAAAGGAACAGGTCAGTAGATTTGAACGAGTAAATGATTATGGGTTGCTGTGAAATGAAGACATTAGGACCAAACAAAATTATGTGCTTCTCCTATGTTATGAAACTACATTGTTTAGCTTCTTATTTGTTGGTACTGGTTTATTAGTAAATCTTTTTTTGTGTCGTAAGAAAGCGGGTGCTTAAAACAACTGGTACTAAATTTATTTCTTTTTAAGAATTCAAAAAAATATATTTTGACTGCAACTAGTGGTTTTGGTTTCCTTTTTGTTTAAACAAATGATTCCCCTGAAAAATCATGTATGTAAATGTGGTGCATGCTACTTAATATTGAAGAGACGATTTTTACATAAGCTCTAATCCCGGAGAACCGGAGAGAACTTCCACATTACTAGGGTATCAGAGCATATATGCATTTTTTTAATTTGTATTTTGTTATGAAAAAGGTACTGCTAACCTGCTAATACATTACAGAATATAGTAATGAAAATGCCTACCAAAAGAAAACTTTGAAGTATGATCCGTGATTTTATTTCTTTTCATGAAGAAATGTCATTGTTTTCTTTTTCAGTCAGAAAATTACTGTCTGCTGCATTACTTGTGCAAAATCTGTGATCTGTCTATTCTGATTTTTTTTCTTGATATTAAGTTCTGAAGATGCATGCATTGCTGTTGGGGTGTGTGTGTATTTTTCAAATGCGAGATACTAACTTAGAAGTGAAATCTGAGAGTACACCTTATGTGTACTGGGGTCAAAGATGATTAGAAACAGTGCTGTAATAACCATTAATGAGACGAGTCGATGTTGCTAACTCTGTTTTTTAGGTCATTCATTTTGGATGCCAGGTTTTAGTACCCACATATTAGAACTGAATTTTTTATTACCTGGTATGTTTTCGTTGGATTTTCTTAATGGATACCGGACATAGTCATAGTATATGAAATTCTTAATGACAGTTAAAATTATTCATAACTGATCTCTGTGCCAAAATTGCTACAATATGTGTTATGTTACTGTTATTTTAGTATAAATGGTAATTTTGAGTATGAATTATATTACTTGAAATGAATGCTTCAGGCCATGTCATAAACTCGGTTGTTTTCCAGAAACTGTCCGCAAGAGGTTAGGCAGACTTTTAGGAACATGCTGTCATTAGTGATTTCATTTTCAAGCACAAAAGTGATCCTCTGTACATCACATGTTTTGATCAGACTTTCTCCTGAGCTTTCTCGCTCTTTCAGTCAAAGACTGGAGATTCCCTGGCAGAGGTAGGGGAAGAGTGTGTGTGTGTGTCTGAAAAAGGAGAGCACAATCACACAGTACATCTGTTTGTCGTTTGACATCATTGCAGGGTTAAAGCACAGAAATTTGTTATCCTCACTTCTTTGTGAGATGGCTCTAGAAAAATTGCTGAAAACTTTGCAAAAATGCTTGGGATAAGGTGAAAAATGCACACCAATGTGTGTTTTATTTCTTAGTGATTTGTGTATTGTAGAGGAGATGAAAGATGGTTCAAAAGACGACTGCTGTTTTTGTAAGTTTGATTTTGATCTGAAGATCAAATTAGCTATAATTAGTTTTAAAAAAACAATCATCTCAGAGAAAGCTGTGCATCGCTCAGTGATCGTCAGTAGCGATGTATTCTCCCTGGACGTGTTGTGGCTCTAACTAATGACAGGGACTTTTCCAGGTATACAATACTGTTGCGAGGGGTACTGTCGTGTAGTGGTATGAAGTGTAGACACTTGGAGCCCAGCCACAAAGAAGAAAGGTTTTGGAGCTGGTAATACAGAATACCATGTGAAGATGGTGACTTAATAAGAAATTGCCAGAGACCTGTGAAGATCAAAGGAGAGACCGTATACTTTCACCTCCATGATGTGAAGGGGGAGGGTGTACAGAGGATTTGTGGAATGGTAATAGACGAGCTAAGTGCTTCTGGAATGGCTGTTTGAATGAGGTTCAACCATATGTCTCACTGTGGAGAAGGCGCAGGATGCAGAATGAGCTCCTTCTAAGGGCTCTCGCTGTCATTTATCAGCGAGAAGAAAAATACAGCTTGCATTGCATAAGCAAATGGGAGGTGGTGGTCCCTGGCTGTCTCTCCTGAGGTCTGTAGAGACTGAGTTTAGTATGCAATTAAATATATTTTAACTTTTGATGAATTTGAAGTGTCCTTCCAGCTGGAAAACAGTTGTATAAAAACTCAGGATTTTGATCAGTTGGTTTCCTGCTGGGCTGTGCAGACAGATGTGTTCCTGGGGAACAAGCTGGACTGCTGGTGTTGCTTGCTGCCCTCCCCTGCCCTGTCTCCCCAGCCTGGGGAAGTGACCCGTGATTACCGGCTGGTCACTCAATGTGGGACTGCTTTCTTTTGCAGTAAAGGGAAAGTCATTTACTTGTGCTGTCTGCCTTAGCCTTATTCTCCTGAAGCAGTAATAAGTGGATAAAGAGCTATGAATGTGTAAGAAGTTCGTGGAAACCTAGAAGAATAATCTGAGTTTTAATGGTTTGGGGCGGAGCATGGGGTGGCCTATCACGGGAAAACAAGGGTGGTTCTGTTTCACCGGTCAGTTTTAGGGTTTATTCTGACTGAATTGCTAGCAATAAATGGTGATTAGGATCAGATGTTACCATTTCTATCCTCTTGTATTCAGAGATAAGGGTCTGTGGTTCTAAAGCAGATACTTCTTTGTGCACTTCCAGGTGTTATGTTTCTAGTAAGATGCCACTTCATTAACACAAAATATGAAAGTGGCACGTAGTCTAGTAGGTTAAGCGCAGATTTACTTGATGGCAGGCTATCCAGGTATTTTTCTATCAGATAGCTTCATGTCTGTATTTAATGTCTGTGCCGCTTTTTAGCAGAGTATGGAGTTTGTAGCAAGATTTATGAATTAAATTTCTACAGGAGATAAATGTATGCTGTCATAAATCCAGTAATGTTTGACTGACTTAATGGTATGAAATGTGAATGAAGAACAAGTAAAATACTGCCAGTACACAGCACTGAAAGTGTGTTCTCTAAGTTAATAGAGAAAAATGAGACATCTCTGATTACAGTGATTCAAGCTGAAATAAACTTGTGCTAACATAATCTATTGTTTTTAATTTAGATTAGAACAGGCAAAAGAGGCTGAATCTAAGGATGCTTTGAAGGACTTAGTTAATTTGATTACTTCCTTAACAACATACGGTGTCAATGAATTGAAACCAGCTGGTGTTACCACTGGAGTACCTTTCCTACTGCCTGGATTTGCAGTGCCACAACCTGCAGGCAAAGGTGAGTGTGCTTTCTCTCTCCCTCTGTATTTTTAAAAATATTAACAATAAAATACACAGAAGCTGTATACCACACAAACCATTTGCAATTGAGTATAGGTTCTTTTACTAAGATTGCATATCAAATACTTAGTTATATTGGTTCTAGAGGCCATTTTTCTTTGGGGTTGGTACCCAAAGAAGAGTGTGTACAAATTTTGTCTTTGAGGGCTGTAGGGCGAGTCAAACATCTCTGGCTGCAAAGTTCATAGTTTTTATGCGGACATTTTAAAAGATTATCAGTATGGAGAGATGCACTGATTTTTTTATGGTGTTTTAAGCTGATCTTACAAAACTGATGTGAAAGGCTGATGCACGGCTTTGTATTCAGAGTGGTGTAATCTGTGGTGTGCTTGCAGCAACGGTGAATTGTGATATGGAGATAAGGTTGAGTAAGTCTGAAGGGGAAAGGCTGAAAATTATGGGAGCCACAGGGAACATTCATAAACGATGCCATCTTGGGCTAAATGAATGAGATTTTATTGAACTGGAGGGTACTTACAAGTAGCTTGACCCATCTTTTGGAGATGTGAGGTCTTTGTGTGCTAATATTACGGCTACTTTATGCTTTACAACTTCTTCTATTTGTTTTAATTTCCTGATTGTTAACAGTACTGGACCTTGCCAAAGCTTTCTTTTTCCCAGGCCTGATTCCCAAAGCCACCCCCACGCCATCATCTGATATGAGTATGATTATTCATGTGAAAATTTCTAATCCAAAACTGAGCAAGAGCATGCTCTTTATCAAAGGAAAGCCACGGTTGGCCTTCCAAAGCCCCGTGGAGTTTCTGTGCATTTAGCTCTCTTATTCTTGCACAGCATTTCCGAAGAGTGGAAGGAAGAGGATAACTCAGAGGCCATGCATGCTGCTTAGCTTTGAACCCAGCTGACAAGGCTTTGTTGTTGCTTATTGCTCTATTAAATGAGGGTGATCAGATGCATGTTTTTCCAAACTTAGCCTGCCTAATACTTGTTAAGGGCGTAGTGGCCTTCCATATTATGGAATACAGAACATTTTACTATTGCTGTAATGTGTATTCTTATGGACCAGGTAGATGACATGCAGGCTTTATTTTTTTCTCTAGAACTGAATCCCATTGCACATTTTAAAAATAGGTCAGCTTACTTATCTATTGGAAAGAAATTGTCATTCATTTAGCTGCATGTGTAAACACTTTCAAAGATGAAGTCATCTGAAAGAATAATAGTGGATCTAAGGATCTGCAATATAGTTGCTTATGCAAAGGCTTTTTTGAAGACTCCGTTTTAATTAAAAAAAAAAAGAAAGGTAATGTTACTGTTATTTTAATTATGCTTATTAGAGTGCATGGATCTTTATTATAAGTGTACTCATTGTTTATGACAATTAAGAACGTTCACTTTCTTTTTTCCTCCCATCCTACTTTGTTTCCTGATTTAGGTCACAGTGTGAGAAATATTCAAGCATTTTCCGTCCTTCAGAATGCGTTTTTGAAAGCAAAAACTAGCTATCTAGCACAAATTATCCTTGATGCCATCACGAATATTTATATGGCCGACAATGCCAATTACTTTATTTTGGAATCACAGCACACACTGTCACAGTTTGCAGAGAAAATTTCTAAACTTCCAGAAGTACAGACCAAATACTTTGAGATGCTGGAGTTTGTTGTCTTCAGCTTGAACTACATACCATGTAAAGAACTGATCAGTGTGAGCATCCTTTTAAAATCCAGCACTTCTTATCACTGTAGCATCATTGCCATGAAGACACTCCTGAAATTCACTCGTCATGACTACATCTTTAAAGATGTCTTCAGGGAGGTGGGGCTTTTGGAGGTGATGGTAAATCTTCTTCATAAATACGCAGCCCTTCTGAAAGATCCCACCCAGGCTCTGAACGATCAAGGTAGTGTGTGCTCTTCCATTTTACTAATGCATGTCTCTTTTGGCTGGGTATGGTGGAAGCTAGTGCTTATGAGGAAAAAGAAGAAAGTTTCAACGTGTATCTTAAGGGGAGAGTTCTGCTGGGGACTGCTGTGCCATCTTAAAAACACACTAGGATTCCCTCTTTCTTTATGTCCTGCAAGAAGCTCGAGGCAATCTTTAATGAAAGATATTGTGTGAATGCAAAATAGTTAAAGTTTGATTTCCTTTTTCAATGATTTTTGATATATGGTTTTTAATATTTGTTACTTTACGTCAAAAGAAAAGATGAAGGAACAATGCATAGTCCACCTGCTTTCCCCCTCTGCCCCCAGTTGTCTTTCTCGCAAACTGTTCTTAAGCATTTCAGGGTCTTCAGCCCGGGCCCCTAGAAGTACTGTAGAGCACATATGTGCTCTTCCTAGGAGCATGTATGCAAGTTTGCAGACTTTTTGTTTGTTTTATACTTTGGGTCTATATTCTTGTAAGAGCATTACAAAACAAACAAAAAAAACCCTAGCATTCGCATGTCCAGAATTTGACATCTAAGAGAGAAGCCACAAAGCTCCTTAGCCTGCAAAACAAGCGCTGCCAAGTGCAAACTATAAATGCGTACACACACACACACACTTTTTTTATATTCTTTACTCAAACAGGAATAGAGTTAGTGTGCATCAGTGATATTTTTTTAATCGTAATTGTTGGCTGTTTCACCCGGGTTTATTGTATGAAGCTTTGCTGGTGAGTTGGAGCAGTTGATTAGAGGTAGCAAGCTGCGCTGCCAGCAGCTGTGCTGGAAAACACATGATTTCTCAAGTGCTTCTCAATAAACGGACCAAGGTATCATCTGGTTAGAGTGCTACCTGGGTGAACATTGCCCTTGTGCTGTTGCTTGCTGCTTATTAGACTCAGTTTTTAAAAAAAAAAAAAAAATTTCTGTAGAGTGTTAATGCTTTTTTTTCTAGAGTGTTACACTCTGTTGTGTGCAATGTTGGTTCCTCTGTTGCACCTGTCGAACCATCAGCATGTTTAAAATGATTATGTAGATGTAGTTTTGTGCTTTTGCGTAGAAATTCTCTCTTCAGTACTCAGTAGAGAACAAGACAGCTCCTGTTAGTCTTCAATGATGGTGTGGCATTGTGGCTTCAAGAAACAACAGTTGGGGATATGAAACTACGCGTACAGCTGCAGTGTCAGCCACTGACCTCGCAGTGCTCAAAGGCTTGTGGAAAAAAAAAAATCCTTGTTTTTATAAATGACCTTTTCAAACAATCCATAGTTAAGCTTTCCCATGGTTGCATGTGTAAACTATATGTTATTTGCTTTGAAATTTGGTTAGTCTGTGCTTTCTCTGAGGAAACAAAGAAAATGAAAGCGTTGGTGGATAAAATCAAACAGCATCTTAGAAAAGAATGATTTTTACTATGTCTTTGGCTTCTGAAATTATTTTCAGGGGATTCAAGGAACAGTTCATTTGAGGACCAAAAGCAGCTGGCTTTGTTGGTTATGGAGACCCTTACAGTACTACTACAAGGATCAAACACAAATGCAGGTAAGTCGAGAGACCACGGGCAAAACATTTATAAAAATGTTACTGAGAAATTTGCCTAAAGGCAAAGTAGTCTTGATTTTCTGTCTTCAGGTAGTTAATCACACTGAAATATTCTTTTTCTCTTGCGAAGTTTTTTCCATAAGAGCGAATCAGTAGCATAAGCTGGAGTGCATAAAATTTGAGTTTGAGATGGTGTTTTTTTTTTTTCCTTGAGGTTCTTGGCAATTGTTTACTTAAAGAACCATACCCCCCCACTTCTCCTCAAACAATACTATAATAATCTGTAGTAAGGCTTGTAACACTGGTTTTATTTTGAAAAGTTTAAGCACATAATTAGACATGTAATTTGCTGTTGACAATGTTATGTCTACTGAAATCTGATTAAAAATATGTGCCATCTTTAGTGAAAGATGGCTTTTCCTTTGTTAAGGTATATTCCCAGTCAGTATATTTAAATAGGGCTCAGTCACGAGTGTTCTTTTCTAAATGAGGCAGATTTATATTGCTCTGTATGTTATTTCATTATCCAACACGTAGCAACATCGAAATAGACAATAAGTTTATTTCATATTAGTACAAGCTGTATCTGAGAACTTAAAAAAAATAAAAATAAAAAATTGAGGAAGTGATAGGTGTTCTTAAAACCTTTTCCTCTGTTCTATTAGAGGAGGAAGAAAATGAGATGGGGGGGAAGGGATGCCACCTTGAGGAACCAGAAAGTTTCTGGCTTTGGAGGCCATGGGACATCCTTTTTTCACCGATATCTTTTTTTCTTCTCAATTCTGGCTGCTGTCTTCTCCTTTTTGGTTTTGTTTCTGTTGTCATTTAAGTAGGAGAGATTAGAATCCATGACAAGTGTTTAAGAACGAGATCCTGAAAACTGTCCAGCTCAGTTAACAGCTCACTGTTTAAACATAAGTCCTGGGCTAATGGCAGAAAGCTCTTAACTTTTTTTTCTGCATTTGCCCGGGCAAAATATTTTCTTTAAATACAGACCCAGTGTTCAATAGCTGCTGGACAAATAAGAGAACTTTGCTGAGCAAACTTCTGCAACAAACAAGGTTTTGCTCTCGTTTTTAAACATTTCTCCCACAGTGTTCTTCCTTGCATAGATGAGTTCATTTATGCTTTCATGTAGTTTTTCTGAAAAACGTCATCTTTGAAACCAGTCCTTTTGGTCGTAAAAGAGAACCAATGGGTGAATGAATAGTTCTTGGGGTAAGGTGATATTTACAAAAAGGTATTGCTTTAAAGTGGAATACAAATGAAAAAAGGGAATCAGCAGGGAGCTGGTCCGAATGTTGAGTCCATCTTTAAGTTATAGTTTGTGTCTTTCACATTTTAAGAAATTATCTGTGCTACCCTGAGCTTTCTAGAACAGTTTTGTCCTCCTACCTTTGGCAATTTATTTGCTTTGTGTCTGCTACTCTGCTTTGTTTCTTAGATCCAACAAGATGGTCATTGAAAGCATAGTGGCTTGCTGAAAAAATTCCCATTGAGTTAATGGCTTTCTCTTTGTTAGCTCAAGGGAGTGTTGGACCAGGGAGGTATTCTTAAGTGCGTCAGAGCTGATGTAAAGGGATAGCTTTCTACCTGTAATCCATAGATTGGATTTGGTTTAAGGGACTTGCAAGAGCCATTAAAGAAACGAGCCTATTGCTGTGAAGTCTAAGGTTGCTTGAAGGATTCTGCAGCTCTACTAGACAGTCGAGGACTTTGCTCCAGGTTAAGAAGGAAGTGCTGGGGAGAAGTGTTCTCTTTTAAGAAAAAACAGGAGTAAATTGGCTGTATCTCTTGCTCTCCTTTCGTGGGAAAGTATGGGAAAAGTACTTGTTTTCATCTGAAACCCATGGTCTGTTTCCATCAATAAAACAAGAAAGTGTGTTAGGAGTACAAATGTGCTTATGTACAAATAGCATGCAAAAACATATCACAGCTTTAGTTAGGAAACCATGATTTGTTTTCATCACTTGCAAGCTAAGCTAGAGGCTGTATCAGAACACAGAGGCTGTTTGTTATTCATGAACTACAGGAAAAAAGAAGTTTCCACAATTTTTCTCCTCCCTTCTTTAATGTTTTCCTGTTTTGTGGGAGAGTACATGTGCATTGAAAAGCTCATTCCTCTGGCTTTTGACTAATGCAGTTCCAGCAGATAATGTTTCTTTGCAGTGTGGGTAAAAACGCTTGAATAGCTCAATTCTGCATTGTCATTCGAATCCTTCAGAGGAGTTTAAATGTTGCTTGGGTAGGGCAAGAGTGTTTGTTATCAGTGCGAGCAAGTGGAAGACAATTCCTCTGTCGTCTAGAGTCCCGGAACTGGTGCCAGCATGTCCAGTTTGGTTAGTGGCAAGGGATTACAGCATTACTAATTCTAAAGGACTCCACTGAAAGTTATAGTTGGGAATAGTGGCTGAGACTCGGGGTAGACCAGTGACTGCATCTTAGTGCACTGTGGAGGAGAGAAAATACTCTCCAGGTATATTCGGCATGAGTTATCTAAGTTGAACAAAATTAGTAATATTGCTTTCGAAAGGGTATGAAGTTGTATAGTCTAGTTCCATGCGCTGAGGCTGGACCACGTACATATAGGTCATTCTGAGCAGCTATTTGGTGTAGCTGTTGAAAAACCTACCAGGAAGGGTTTTATACAGTTCCTACCTCGATGGTCCTAGTGATTTATCACTTAGCTATGTTCTTCCTCACAGGCAACATGTTCTCTTTCGTGAGTTAAGTGGAAGTCTTGGTCATCTATCTTGTAGCCAGCCCTCTTGGAGGGGAACAGCAGATCACCATTATATTTAAAACAGTCACGTGTATGTTTGATGACTTTTATCCTCTTCCTGTGTCTCACGTGCTATATGCATCCTTGTTAATATCCCGTGATATTAATTCGCATTTTTCTTCCTGTGCAATATTTCGACACAGTTGCCTCTTAATAAGTTTCTAATCCTCTGAAACCTCCAGTGTTATCTAAGCCATTTCACCGCTGTGCGTATTTTCAAGTTTTGCCGGGTTTCAGCTTCTGGTTTGAGACTGCTTTGAGAGATGGCTTTTGAATTCTGTCCACTGACCTTTTACAACATCTGCCACTTTGGCTTTGTCTACACGCTTGATAAGTATGCTCTTTATTCCATCAGCAAAGGTGTTTTTTCACAGCACTCAGCCCCCGGTGACATGTCCTTTGTCAAATCAGAAAGGCATAGCAGAGAAGCAGACATAGCTCTGAGCTGATATTTCAATTAGTTATGCATTTAGTCTGTCATGGTTGCATTTAGGCTGCTTTGTCGGCTTGCTAGTAAGAATGCTGTGGAAAACATGGCCAGAAGCTTTACTGAAGCTGAGATACATCTCATAGACTGCTTCCCTTTTATCCACCAAGCTAGTTATCCTGTCAAGGGAGAGGAAAAAAAACATTATTGTTGATTTAGTAGATAACTTTTCAATAGTGACTGAAGAAACAGGCTAATTGGGCTGAAATAAGAAGGTTCCTGAGAGGAATTAGTGAAGATGACAGGTGAATCATATGAATCTATTATACACTTGTGCATTTATTGTTCAGCTTTGGTTTTCCCGTGACAGAAAAGGCAGAACTAGAAAACAATCAGAAAGGAGTGGCACAAAGGTTACGCATGGGAGCTTCTGTGTAAGGAGAGTTTTTTAAAAAAAAAAAAAAAAACGAAACACAACAACAAAAAGAACAGGATTGTTTAATTTCTAAGGGTGAGAGGAGGTGGTGTAAGTAGGTGATAACATCTCTGAAGCACTGGAACTTCCTTATAACTTAGAAGTGGCAGGTTTTTCTCTCTGCTGTTAAGCAGCTTTCCTGACCTCCCCTAGGAAGTCTGAAGCAAACATCAGTACCTCTTTGCTACTTCTCAGTAGAGTGTTCAACTGCAAGTATCCACCAGAAAAGTGAAAGAAGGTAGCGTAAAACATGTCAGAGGTGTGGTATGATACCACAGATATTGTTTCTAAGGACCATAGAATTCAGAGGCCACATTTTGATCAGTAGCTCCAAGTTCAGGAGTATGATAGAGATGTACAGGAGGAGGTAAGAAACCACGTCTCAGAAAAGTTGTGGTTGCTGTTAGTGCAGTACGACAGGGACGTGAGCGCAGTGGCATCGTATCCAGAGGTCGGCAGAGGTTTTGGGTTATTACACAGGGGCACACCAACAGGCATTATTCAGCCTTGCACTGCTTTGTCCCATACTCAAAGCTTAGTTTCTGGTCTTAAACCCAGTAAATTTGTTAAGGTTTCCTGAATATTCCGTAACTAACAACAGAAATACAGACAAGAAATTTAGGTATCCATTCAGAGGTTCACACAATAGTCAAGAATCCAGACCGAGAGAGGGGGAGTTACAAAATGTTACCTCAGTGTTTGTGAATCCTAGAATATCCTAGGTTGGAAGGAACCCACGGGGATCATCGAGTCCAATTCCTGTTGGAGTTGTCTCCTGTGAAGACAGCAGACCTGACCTCTGAGACGCTGCACTTGCCCTGTGGAGGGATGCAACCAGCCTCACTGTCTCAGGGTGCAAGGCCTCTACTTTTGCTCTGTCCAAGTCCATATCTCATCCAAGGAACATAAGAGAAAGCAGGAGGCAAAAAAATTGGAAAAGGATAGTGGGACTGAAGTTGTATAGGTACATTAGAGGGAATGTCCCGACTAGCTTGGTAATAATCTTTGTCATTTCAACTGCCCTTTTAATTTATGGTCATGACGAAGATGGTCCCTTTTTACGCCATAATGCAGCACTGATCCAGTTACTTTACATATTACCTTCAGTAATTACACGGGCCACTACTCTTGCTGTTGATGCTGGCCTAAATACATGTTATATGTTCCATAAATATCCCAATTTGTTTTTTATTATGTTTTCACAATCAATTATCAGTTAATTTTCAATTAATACTGCACATGTTCTTCTATGTATCCAAGAGGACAATTATTTGTTTATGCTCTGTCACTGCAGAGATGGATCTTGGCCGAAGAAAACTTCTGTACTATCTTGCGGTTCTTGTGGACAGAGTGAATCAGTGCTCAGCCAGTGCTCCTAGCTTGGCTGCTCTTGTCCAGAAGTCCAGTCATATTTTTGGCAATGAACCAAATGTAATAGAAGCACAATTATTAACCAAGATAGCTGATAGTCTTTATTTAAAGATACAGCTTTTGTTGCATTTTTACGTTGTTTCAGTCTAGGAGTCTTTGAGCTCTAGCGTGAAAAGAATAACATTTGTTGGAGTAACAAAATTAGTGAGGAGATTCTTAGAACTGCACCCTTGTATTCAGCACCTTCAGTGAAAAATGCTGTAAGAAGAACCTCATTACAGTTCTGTTTTGTTCATCATGAGCAAAGCAAATAGTAGTAAAGGTCATTAAACACCCATATGGCTAAAACCCTGTCATTCCATTTTTAGAAGTAAAACTAAATGCTTCTCATGTTTTCTTTGTCATTGTTTGTTACTGACTTTATTTTTATTACTTGTGATCCTATCCTTACACCCCTCCCATCCCCACCCCCAATCTGCATAGGTATTTTCAGGGAGTTTGGTGGTGCGAGATGTGTGCACAACATCGTGAAATATCCCCAGTGCCGACAGCATGCACTGATGATCATCCAGCAGTTGGTGTTATCACCTAGTGGAGAAGATGATATGGGCACTTTGTTGGGACTGATGCACTCCGCTCCACCTACAGAACTGCAGCTGAAAACAGACATCTTAAGGGTAAATAAAATATTACTTGGGACTCTTGCTCCTAAGCCACTCATTCACGTTTTGTCAAAGAATACACTGAGAAAGGGATTTGGTTGGATAGATGGTATTGAGCTACTGAATGTAGATTTTCTGTGGAGCTGCAATGAGTACATTTGATGGTTTCTTTTTTTTTTTTATTTCCATCCACCCATGGCAGGTTTCAGAATCACAGAGTTAAAAGCTAGTGAGTGAGTTGGTGTTTTTAGTACCGTCCCTTTTAATCAGCCTGAGGAAATGAGGTTCTACGGTTATGGTAATCTTTGCTGGCAGTGTATTATTCAGTTAAATATATTAAGAATACGTGGGGGGAAAAAAAGCAAGCGTGTAACACGCAAGTGTTTTTTCAGCGCTGGCTTGTGTTTCCATAGGTCAGTCCTGCTTTATTATACCACAGTGCATTAGTTCTAAATGTTGAATGAGTCAATATAAATGTAAATCATAGTAACCACAGAAGAAGATAAATCTATATGGGGGGGGGGGAACGGGACGACGAAAACAAAACTACCAAAAATCTTGCTTTCTTAAGCAAAACAGTGGAAAGATTGGAAAGAAAGACTGGAAGTGGAGGAAAAAAAGAGAAGACTGTCATCTGTTCTTTCTTACAAGTTTTTTTTGGTTGCTAATCTAGATCCACAATTTCTTCTCAGAATAGCTAATGTTATTTTGTAAATTGGCATAAGACTGTTATGTGAGGGTAGAAAAACTGAGGCAAGTAGTAATAGGTGAGTGAGTCTCAGAGACATTTAGGTTCATCTCTGTTACAAGGAGCTGTAATATTTCTCTAGCAGATGAGCACCCTTATATTATTTTAAGAGAGAAGAAGGAAAGCTGATAACAAAAAGACTGATTTTACATTTTTTGTCTATCAACATCTTCACTAGTTTTTAAGTGCATCTAATTCCCGATTCTTAAGGGCAGAGAAAAGTTATTGCAGTTCCCAATGGATTTAAGGTAGTACGTCAAGGTTCCTGTCCTCTTTGTCTGACCTATTGTATTTGCCTTCCATCTGTGCTGTGTTCAGAAGTTTTGGTGATTGGAATTGACAGCCCGGAACAGTACAGTGATACGTCCCTTAGTGTTGATCCAGGTTTGGCAGGAAATGAGATACTGCCCTCCAAGGAGTGAAATAATCTTTTTCGCTCTCCATCCTCTGAGTGCTTCAGAACAGCATGATTCTGAAGAAATTAACACTTGGTCATGGAAGATTTTTTTATTTTATTTTTTTTCCAGCCTAGTTTTCTGTACCAGTTACAGTTTTCTGCTGTTTGTGATGCTTAATAAAGAGAGAATTTTTTTCCTGTGTTCTTTATTCACATGTGGGTCAAACTTCCCATGAGACGGCTGGCTTTTTTCAGTTGGATGGGATTATTACCCACCCTCAAACCCCCCATTTCACAGAGATATTAATATTATTTTGTGGTACCTAGATTTGCATTGTTTCCACTGTTCATGCTGTGGCTTTTTGTTAGTTCGGCCAGTAACATTTTCTACATATTTGTGTGTCTCTCAGGTTTATTTTTGAGTAACTGCTCTTTTAAAGCCATGTTTCATTCAGGTCAGAGATTTATGGATTTCATTGTAGAGAAAGGCTAAAACTAAGTGTTTGGTTTTTTTGTTTTGTTTTTGTTTGCTAATTCTTTGCTGCTGCTGTCATGTTGAGTGTTGGCAGTACCTTGTTCAGGTGCTTATGCGTTGTAGATTTCTGCAATCTATGTTAGTGTGCTCCAAGGTTTTAAGTGTTTTCATTTCTCATAGCTACAGGCAGTCATTTGCCCGCTCTTGTTTCAAATTGTGAAGTATGATGGCAGAGTAGATTCCTCTCTAACAGCTGTATTCTCTGCCTTATCACTAAGAGAATTACTTGGTGATTTTGGATTCCATTCTAGGCTTGGTCAAGCCTTTATTGTTGGACAGTTCATTTACCTCCTTAATGTCTAATTCCTAAATTAGGGGTAATGCTTTACTTCTTCACCTGCTCTTTATCTTTTTATTTTGTAAGGTCTTGAGGATGTGGACTCTTACAATACGAAGATTTTTGGAGATTTGATGTGTTACCAAATTCTGACAAATGACAACAATTTTGCTAGCATATCAAACAAAAATGTTCCTATTGTTTTTTCAAGGTATTAGTAATGCTGCAGGTTTTTTCTTCTTCATTTGTTTTACCCATAGGCCCTGCTCCTGGTGCTAAGAGAAAGCCACCGCACAAGAACTGTTTTTAGAAAAGTTGGTGGATTTGTGTATGTCACGTCTCTACTGGTTGCTATGGAAAGATCTTTGTGCTCACCACCGAAGAATGGCTGGGAGAAAGTAAACCAGAACCAAGTGTTTGAACTGCTTCACACTGTGTTCTGCACATTGACTGCAGCAATGCGCTATGAGCCAGCCAACTCTCATTTCTTCAAAACAGAGATCCAATATGAAAAACTGGCAGATGCTGTTCGATTGCTTGGCTGCTTCTCAGACTTGAGAAAAATAAGTCCATTGAATGTCTTTCCTTCAAATACACAACTATTTCAAAGACTATTGGAGGATGACCTAATATCCCTGGATTCTGTGTCACCTACGCTAAGACACTGCAGCAAACTTTTTATTTACCTCTACAAGGTAGCAACAGATTCTTTTGACAGGTATGAACTTTGTTGTCTTTTCCCTGGTGTTCCCCAAAATAGTTTCCTTCAAATACGTTCATTGCAAGCTTTTCTTATATCCATTTTAATCTATTTCTTTGTTCCTTTACTCCAGTGAGAGGAATAAGGTGTCTGCATCTGACCAAATATTGACTTAGATTGCTGGTGTTCTCAAGGGTATGCAACATTCCCTCTGATGTTGAATGTTTTTGTCATGGCAGCGATTAAAATAGAGATGTCAGTTCATGATTATATTTGAAGAGTTTAAGCAACCTGTTGGTTGGTAGGCAGACTACCTGGTTGTTTCATCATACAGAACAACTGGAACTTTATGCGTTTATTAAGTCAAATGAAAAATTGGTTGTTGAACGTGTGACACCTTAACTTCTTGTTTCCTTTGATATATGGGTTTGTAAAGTAAGTCACTGGATAATTCTAAAAAAGTTCTATCTAGCCTGTAAATTTTTTTGAAAATATAACTGGGAGACACTCTTGGAGTTAAACAGGTAGAATTTGTGACACCTGGCATGAGGAGTGAAGAGTAATGTGTGTCTTTTAAGTTGGTTCAAAATGGCAACAAAACATATTGAAGTATGTGTTTAAGATTTGCTTGTGTGAAGGTATTTTCCTCTATAATTCAAGGTACAAGGAAGTTAAATACAGACCTAAGCTTTATATGTGGGGCCTTGGAGCTTCTATACCTCATCTATTTAAAGCATGTGGCCCTAGTTTTTCAAAGATGGGCCATGCAATTTAGAATCAAACTAAGGGTCTGATTTTTGGAGTGTTGCCGGTTGTGTATGTTGAGATATTAACAGAGCTGCATGTTGGTCAGGCTTTCTTAAAGTAAATGACTAAAAATGTACCAAATGCCATGGTTTTGTTTATGAAAAATTTGCCTCCAAAGTAGCAAATCTTCTCTTCTTGTTTTAAAAAACAAACAAAACCACCAACAAAAAATAAACCAAGCCACCAACCAAGTACGGAAATCAATTTCTAAATCTCATTTTAAAAGATTATTAAAGCATTCAGATTGAGGGAGGAAAATGTGTATTAAGAATGTGTTGCACGTGCTCTAGTAAGTTGTAATACTAGCTAACAGTAGAGTATGACGAATCAATGGGGTAAGTAAATCTCACAGCGCTGTGGCATAAGCAACCTCAAGTTCCTTTTTTTGCTGTCGTCTTCAGTGACTGCCTTTTCCTTTCTTAAATTTTCTGATCATCAGTCCTTGTAAAGTATATGTTGATTTTATGTCTTAACCATGTTGATCATACTTACTTGCTCAGGCTTTACTTTCCCTTCTCAGTTGCTGCTTTCTGGCATTGAAAGATGTTCTGTTTTGCTAGCGTGATCATACCGATAAACTCTGCCGAGTAATGAACAAGCACTGCAGGGCTGTGCCATAAAATGAGTGTATGCTTTGCACGTCCACACGTTTACCTGACGCGTGTCGCTCACTAGTGTCCTTTGTTGTCCATGTTGTTTCTGAAGAACGGATCATGGAAAAGACTTTATTGGTGGTGGTCGTGTAAAACTAACAACTTTGGCTCTGGTTTCTTCTCTAACCTCTCTGTCCTACCCCTGTCTGTTTTGTCTGTAGTCGTGCAGAACAGATCCCTCCTTGCCTGACAAATGAGACTTCTCTTCCCTCTCCCTGGGGTACGCCAGCTTTGTCCAGGAAAAGGTACCGGTCCTTTTAAGAGAAATTGATCTCACTTCTCGTTTCTCACTGTTTTCTTCATTCTTGTTTTTCTCTCAGGTTGCTATTATTTGTGAGGTGTGCATTTTTGCTTGTATGTTTACTGGATAAAATAAATGTCAAGGCATCTTTCATAGGGAATTGTAGGTAGTGATGCTAATATCTGAGATCAAAATGTCCCCAGACTCTTCAATCACTTGGACTTAAGTTTGTGTTTGAAAACCAAAAAGGTCTAGAATAAGAAGTGATCTAAGGGAGGTATAAATGACCCTATCAGGAGCCACTCAAAGAAGTTCAGACCGTGCTAGTGATCAAGTAATACAGCAGGATTTCTTTTTCCCTAGTTAATTTTTCAGGAAGAGGTACTTTTGGTCAGGTCGATGGCTTGTTAGGGTGCTCATTCGTAACAGTCAGATTTGGTCAGATTGGCTTTTTACACTGTCTGTTTCTTCCTTTCCCTCCCTGGAGGGATGATATGAATAACGTGTAAGCGTGGGTAAATTAATTTTCTGCAGAGTCCGCGCTGGCAGGTTGGTGTATAACATTCAGTCGAGAGTTTGGCCGGATTCTGTTAGACCTATGTTCTTTTCCCTGCCTAGGGAAATGTTTTTGAACTGACTGTTTTGGTCGGCTTTATATAAGTACTTCTTATGTGGAAAACTACATAGGGAAGCTAGGGTATTTTAAAGTGGTGTGCAAAACATGCACTTAACGATGTGTGCATTTAGGTTATAACTTTTTGCCGTATTGCTGATGGAAAAGCAAATTGCCTGGTCATGATGGTATCCCCGTTCCAGTTTATTGTATGCAACGTCGAAGGGCAGGCAGTTTGAGGCGAGGATCATCTGTTTGTTTGTGAATCACAGTGAGTATCGACTTGGAGTTTAATTAGGCTCTCCCTATACTGCTGTATTATAGCTTCAGACTTTACTTAATGAGGTGGATGTGATAGCACTGATTAGGACACTTAGAAGTAAAATGTGTGCTTAAAAGTGGATGGAAGTTTGTTCCGTCCAAGAGCATCTTGGGGAGTGGAATTTCATTAGACTGAAGAGCATTGCTAAATACAAACACATTTTTTTTATTGTATCCTGCAAAATTTGTGTTGAGGCTCTCAAGGTGGTGATGTAAAGAGAGAGCAGTTTTCTTATTCATATGAAGGAGGGGAAGATTTTTGTTCAAGTACTGCTGTTAAGGTGCATGAAAAAAATTGCCCATGTGTCGATCTCTGCATTAAGAAAGAGAAAAGGGTTAAGATAGTTTCTCTGTATGGTATTATTCCAAGTTGTTCTGCTGTTCTTAATCACGCTTAAGTTTCAAAGAGAAAACCAAGACTACTTCTACCTAGCAAGTATCTCAAGCACTACGTCTGCTAGAGAAGTTTGAAAATTTGATGGTAGAGAGTTTGTGAAAATACTTGGGGAAAATTGATTGGGACAGATTTTTTTTTTTTTTCTTAGACCTGTCATACTATTCTGTCTGTGATGCAAGGATTAGCTAAAGGAGCTAAGCATCAGAAATTTCATCTTTCTTAAAAAATGCTCTTTGTAAAATGTGCTCTCGGGTTGTTCCAGATGCCAAATTTCTGTTGAGCTGTCAATAATATTTCTGATGGGGATCCTTGTGTTGAAACTGTATTTATCCGGCCCATTTTCTGGCCAGTACAGGAAGATTGTGCTGCGTTTCCTAATGTCCTGTCTTAGGCTAAATTAACCAGTGCCTCCGGGCTTTCACCACAAATGGTGTTGCTGTTTCTCGCCGGTTTATGTGTTCAAGATGCAGCCATCAGAACGTTTAGGACAGAACTATACTTGCAGCCTTGTGTCCCCTGTTTTTCTCCGGCAAAAGAGATTTCCTGATGGGAAGTGCATAACGGCTCAGGCACATAGAGTCTGTGAATGTTAATTCTGTTGGAAGTACATCTCCATGACTGAGAGCAGACAGGACAAAATGGTTCTCTCCACTGATGTGATAGAAAAGAGACCCTTTCTTAGCTGGATTCACTTTCTGTAAAATGGCAAGCAGTACCTGATTATCAATAAAACTGTTACAAAAGATTTATGTTTTCTTTCTTCGTACAAATAAGTGCGTATGATAAATACTCTGTGTTTGTCTGTCTGTATATACCTATATACGCTAAAGAAGATTCATGTAAAACAAGATTGCTGTAACAGTTGTTGAGGGACTAAGAGCACATAGGCTGCTGGCAGGAGTGTGCACCGAGATGAACTCTGTTCCTGTAGGTTAATTAGAAGCTGCCTACAGTTGTTTGTTAGTGTCTTTTATAAGCATTTGTTAAAGAAAATGGGGAGAAATGTGTTGAAAGCTGAATTCATCCCAGAGAACAGGAAGGGTGGTAGCTTGCGTGTGCTGCCACTGCAACAAAGATGAAAACAGGGAAAAGATAAATGCAACTTTTATGTTGTTTAAGCTGCATAGCATCTAGGGAACGGATTACTACTGTGTTAAAGTGCCCTTGAGAAATTGAGACCCTTCTGGGTTGTTTCTGGGGAAACACACCCAATGGTTTTGAGAAGAGGAAAGTGCTTGGTATGTTGACCTGAGGGAAGGGAAAGGAGAGGGGAATAACATCCTTGCACCAGTTCAACTTCACAGCAGCTGTTAGAAATACTGCAAAGCTCGTAATAGATGGGTTTTGTAATGGTGTTTTGTTTTGTATGTTTTTTTTGTTTTGTCCTGCAGGCACGCATATCATTCTGTTTCAACGCCTCCTGTTTGCCCTCAGAAAAACATGCCTGATGTGAAACTTCAAACAGGATCTATGTCCATGCAAAGCTCTGATGCAGTCGTTATCCACCCTGGTGCTATGCTTGCGATGCTGGATCTTCTGGCCTCTGTTGGATCAGCTACGCACCCAGAGGTAGGCAAAAAATCCTTGCTGTCTTCAGCTGTGAGAGTGACTGGGTGAAAGGATGGCTGCAGAAAGTAGGAAAGAGATAGTGTAATCTTACTTCATGCCAAGAAGCTAATACATTTCACAGAATTATCAAGTTAAATACTTGGTTACCTAGGAAGAGATTTGATAGACATCATCTTATTGTGTTGGCTTGGCTTCACTTATTTCTTTCAAGCTCATGGCAAAGATGTATAAATTCAAAAAAAAACTGTCTGAAATGGCTGTCATATATGTTTCCAAGGCATTGTGATGAATTCTTGTTTACCCTGATATATCAGGTGTTAACACGTAGAACAAGGAGGACATGGACAAGGTTGGATATTATAGCTCAGTGCATACACTCTGTTTGAAATAGCTGGAATAAGTTCTGTCTCTGAAACTGTACTACCTGCTTTGTACAATTCCCAACCCAAAACCCTACTGGTGGCTTGTATGTGAGATGCCTTCCCTGAAGAACTTTTTTGTTGTTTTTAATAAAGTTCTGAAAGCTTACAAGAATTACTAGACCTCTTATGTTGTCCTCTACAGGTGAGGAGCGTGGAGATTTTGTGTCTTCAGGGCATCAGTTTGGCCCTTATGTTGCATATGTCTTGTGCTTTCTAGAGATAATGATGATGACAGCTTAGTAGGAACAGCTTAGCTGTCACAAAAATAAATGTTCTTACTACGCTCTAAGCAGGTAGAGCTTCTAAACTGACTTGCTTCTCTTGGTGAAATTAGAGGTCATTGTAACCGTCTGTACCTGAATTTTTTTTCTTCACAAGGGTCTTGGTGGTCCTTCATATTATTTGTTTTTTTTTTTTCCAAAAAAGAATGCAATGGAAGGGTTCATCACTCCCGCAAGATGCACACACATCTAAGTACAGGACATTTTGAGTATCAACTGCTAAGGGTAGTTCCCCTTTCGTTATTATGCGTAAGGGCTTACTTCTATTTGCCTTCTTGGTTTACATCTTTTTAAGTCACATATTGTTTTTCTTTCTTTTTCAGCATGCGCTGGACCTCCAGCTAGCAGTGGCCAATATCCTGCAATCTCTCGTGCATACAGAGAGAAACCAGCAAGTCATGTGTGAAGCCGGGCTCCACGCACGACTCCTACAAAGGTGCAGCGCTGCTCTGGCTGACGAGGACCATTCGCTGCATCCCCCACTTCAGAGGATGTTTGAAAGGCTGGCCTCCCAAGCGCTGCAGCCGATGGTGCTGAGGTCAGAAAGATACCATTGAAAACCTGCGGACCTGAGCCCTTGTGCCTGCACTGTGGCTGGCTGGCTGTAAATAGCTTGGATTGTTAGACAGCATAAATGACCTTGTGTGGTAGCGATGGCACAGAATCCTGTTTTATTTTTCCTTAAATAGACTCTCGCTTCTGTTAATCAGCAAGTAACCCTGGAGATGCTGGGAACCAAGGGAAGGGGGAGTGTGGTGGTGGGGAAATCTGTTTGTTTTTTTCCACAGAGATTGCACTGAGGTTGTATGCTTTCTTCCGTCATGCAAATATTGAGAGGCTATCCAAAATGCAGTTCCTGGCCAGGTTGTCAGGAGGAGGAAACGCAATGATTGTAAAGACGCTGCTGTAGAAGGGCATCGATTCCTAGACGTTCCTATGCAGCATTAAATATCTCAGATTAGAAAAGTTTCAGGCCAGCTGTTTGATTTGGCCCTTCAGTTCATGTGAAGGAAACAGGAATGCGGTAGAAGAAATGTCTGGAAAAATCAAGCCCTTGTAGCAAGAGTGGGCCGTGCTGCCCTCCTCTTCAACTTCAATAGCACTGTCTGGTCTTGTTTGGGACAAGTTCTGTTGTAAAGTAATGTTTTCTGAGAACAGATAGAAAGGATAAGTAAAAGAAGTGGCTTTATGTTGATAATTTACATAAACTGTTACGATGCATAGTGATGCATAGCTTGAAAAAGTTGATCTTCCTGTATATTAATGCATGTATTTTTGTACATCTGTGCTGAGAGTAGAAAAGCAAGTTTGAAAAGCTTGTGAGCATATTTGGAAGCGTTTGATACATACTCACACAGCCGTATGATGCTTTGAATTGCTTGCTGTATCTAAACTGGCGTAAGGAAGGAATTTGATTTTATAATCTTCTGGGGGTTGATAAGTGGCTGACCTACAGCTAGGACAACTTGTCCCTTCCCTTCATTGGCATCTGGCAGTACTGGAAATTATTATGCAGTGAGCTTGTTTGTTGTTAGTATCGTTGCAGGGACTTAAGCTTCCCCAAGCCGTAGATATTGATGACACAGATAGCTGTAGATATAGACATTGTAGGTATCTATGAGTACAGATGTTGGTTGCCGTGAAACTATCCTCCAACTAAAACGGGACGGATGGATAAAACAATGCAGAGGTAACTTTCTCACGTCAGCCTGTGAGGTCCGCCTTTCTAGGTGCGTTCAGCTTGCTGGGTGTGCAACAGGGAGTGTCCTGATGCTCTTCCCCAAGAATGCAGTAGCCTTATTGCCAAGAAATTGGGTGCTTTGTTAAAATCTTTTGATTAGTCAAAATAATGGCAACTTTTGATAGCATGTCTTCAAAAATTTGAATAGTTTCGAATGGATTGAGTGTGTTTCTTGTAATTATTACTTAGTTTCATAGTTTAAAAATATGTTTAATACAGGTAATTGTCATCCTTTTGTTTGAGTAGTATTTTATCTGGTGCCATTCTGGGATAAAAACTTTGCAATATGATTTGTAAATTTTTTTATCCTCTTTCCTAGGGAATTTTTGCGCTTGGGAAATCCTTTGAATTGTGGAGCTTGGGATAAAAAGCTGTTGAAGCAGTACCGAGTGCACAAACCGAGCTCGCTGAGTTTTGAACCGGAAATGAGAAGTAAGTGCTGAAGTACTAGAAAGTTCTATAAAGATCGTTTCGCTGATATCCTTCAATTGCATACTTATGTAAAAATTTGTAGATAAACATGCAGAAAGACCTAACTTCGCCACAGCCTTGTATGAATGTGAAGTCATCAGGACAGTTTGATTGAGAAAAGTTGTAAACACGGAGGGAGCACAGTACTTTATTTCATACATATCCAGTGAGGTAATTATAATTTCTGATTTTAGGAACAGTAACAATTAAATATGAAGCACTTCTTTACTGTGCGGGTGATGAAGCACTGGCACAGGTTGCCCAGAGAGATTGTGGAGTCTCCCTCCTTGGAGATTGTCAAAAGCTGCCTGGATATGGTCCTGGGCAAGCTGCTCTAGGTGGCCCTGCTTGAGCAGATGACCTCCAGAGGTCCCTTCCAACCCAGTTCTGTGATTCTATGGTACTAGATTGCTTTTAGGTATGTAGTAGATGCTAAGATTGTAGTTATTTAACAGTGAAAGGAAGACTATTATTCTTGGATACTTTCTTGTGCACATCACGTCATTACATCTGTGATGTCTCTTTCAAGGGTTCGGTAAGGTGGCAAATAACTGAAATTGCTACATGTAAGCATAATTGCATTTATTTCAACTAGGCTCTAGAACCTGGGTCATCATTAGTATCACTAGTAATGAGAAAGAAATAGACTTGAAAATGTAGTAATAATAATAATAATAAACTGACAGAACCTCGATTTAATAATGATTTCTCAAAAAGAGGTAGAATTTGGAGCCGGGACATCCGCTCTGAATTATTTATAGTTCGGCAATTCCTTTTTTTTTTAACCATTCATTAATTTTTCATAACAAATATTTACAATGTTCTCCTTCATTGCTCATTTTCAATATGCTTTCTTTCCTAATGTATTAAAATTTAGATCTCTAATATTATGCATTAAACGTTGAATTATGAGTGCATGGTAACTTAAAGATTTTAAAGAAAAAGGACAGCCACACCATTCTTAAAAAAAAAACAAACCCAGCTTCAGTTTTAGTCCTGTAATTAACATTGAGAGAAGGTATTAACAATTTATTTTGACAGGATACTCACTAGGTATTGTTAGATCATAGATACACGTACACACACTGTGAAAATGTTCATTATACCTCTGCGTGGTATCCTGTCATCATCCATCTGATAGAATACTTCATGAAGCAATGGAACATGAGCTGTAATTATCACACTACAACAGTTGCATCTGTTTTCCAGCTATTTAATGAATCAACCTGTTAAACTGTACTGAATGTCTGTAATAGGCTACTTGAGCTTAATATCAGCGGGTTCCTCTAGCCCATCTGATCCTCTCTTCCACACTTGCTCTTTCCTCTTATTATCCATCAGTTGTAGTTGGAGACAGCCATTCATATAGTTCAGGAAAGTGTCGGTGGTAATACTAGGATATTATTGGTAAGTTTCCAAAGCATGTGATACTTATTTCTAAATGTTGACTCGGTTGTTGTATGGTCAGTTGTAAACCATTGTTCAAACTACCTTAATTGAAATGTTTGAATTATTTAAAAGGAACTAGAAAGTGTCCTGGATGGTGCAGAGTTACAAGCATTAAATACCTTCCCACCGCTGTCTGTACAGCTCTCGTACTTAATGTTTTATCTCTGAAATAGAAATAAAGTAACTGAATTCTATCCTATGCGTGATGTCATCAGATTAGGTACATTGGAAAAGGGAAGAGAGGAGAGATTTGGCTTTTCTCTTGGCCAGCACTGAATTCATTTATTTATGTTTAATAGGGTAGTATTACAGGGTGGGGGAAGAATAAACAGTGAAAGCTGCAAATGGGAGTTTGAAAAGTTATTCACCTGGGAAAGAGAAGGCAAAGTTAGCTTTCTGGATATACTGTAAGTTACCTTGTTAAATTACTAAGCAAAGCTTTTTGAGCCTCTCTGCTTATTCTGAGCTCATGAGCAGTTTAGAGTTGCTGCTTCTGACAAACACGAAGCAGAGTTTTTCCCATCTGTTAAGCCACGTAACAGGAATGCAACCAAGTCATGCGAAAGGAACGCTTTGAGGTGCAAGGTAATGAGATGGGTCATTGGCTCAGTTTCTGGTGTAACCACCGACTTTCTGTACTATCTTGCACAAGATGCTAATCTCTTTGCCTCAGCTGAATGTTTTTATAGTGAGAGCAATGCTTCCCACCCCTTGTTCCTCTACGAGCGAGGCTGAACTAGTTGACTATCATTCAGCTGTCGCTCTGGAAGCAGTTTTTGAGAAGTCCCAATAGGTAGCCTGAAAGTGCCTCCTTTTTGCAACGTTTTATTGTTTCTTGGCTTCTAACTGTAGATAGCATGGTTACCTCAGTGGAAGGTCTGGGCTCTGACAGCGTCTTCAGTTTGCACGAAGATAGCCACTATCGGATAAGCAGGAGCCTGCTCAAACCGGCAGAAGGGAGCACAGTACCCCTGACCCGAGTGAAGTGCTTGGTCTCCATGACAACCCCACATGACATCCGGCTTCACGGATCATCGGTTACTCCTGCCTTCATCGAATTTGACACATCTCTCGAAGGGTTCGGGTAAGGTAGCACAGGCCTCTCGAATAGCATAGGGCACAGTGCAGAGTTTTATTACTTTCTTCTTTCAAAGATATGGTTGTTAATTGGTAAGGAACTATTTGCTAACTGGAAAAAAATGAATTCTTAAAAGAAAAGAAATGAATACTTCATGCCACATAAACTTCCATTCTGTCATTAATGACTTGAAGCCAATACTTGCTTGCCGTGCATGAAAGTGTAAGTCCATATGTATATAAATGTTGATAGCACCGTCTCGGATCTGGACTTCTTGTGCCTTTTATAATGAAGGGAGGCTAATATACCCTTGCAGAAACACAGTAGTTGCTAGACTTTCTGTGCAACATTCCGAAGGGCCCAAATGCTCTGAAACTTGCTTAAAAGTGCTGAAGAACTTGGAAATAAGGAGGTAGGCAAAACAGAAACATGAGTAAAGCAAAAAACTATGTTGAGTCTAAATAACTGGAAAAATTTGATAATTAACTGGAGGTGTAGCCTGAATATAACACTTAACTCCTATGTTTTGGCACCCAGTGTCACCATCTCTCGCTTTTTTTCTGTCTCTGCTTTAATACCTGCTAAGCGAGGATCATCTACCACGATTTAACTTGACTGTTCAGAAGATTAAAGCATGACACCGTTCTCAGCATATATTTAAGCCAAATATTTGCCAAAAAGGAATAGGAAAAAAAAATCGTAATACTCATTTTGTCCTGGGCTAAGAGCTAAATATCTCCCAAATTGCTGTTGAAATTGAGGCCGAGAGTATGAGGAGACAGGTGTTCCTTAACTGCCTGTGGACTGGTCCATAGATGGACAGAAAAGAGGCTGAAAGCCAGTATCGCAAAGCGTGCAGTGTTGTAAGGTACACTTAAGTCGGATGATTGTGAATGAAACCTCGAATGATAAGTAATTGTTCAGAATTGCCCCAAAGCTTGGTTAAAAGATTAAATATCTTGACTAGAAGATTTTAGTGAAAGGTCTTTAGTGGTACAAACAAGCAAAAATGAAAGATGCTGTGAAGCCCAAAAGCGTGACAAATTCTCGTATGAGATGAGTAGCTCCTCAACTTCTTTATTTTAGTCTATTTTTACAATAATTCTGGGAAGAGGTAGAAATGATCTGTTGTCCAGGGTTGTTCCACAGTTTCGTAGAACCAGAAGCAGCACCACCTGATAGAATTGTTTATCTTGTATTTTTCTTCCCAGACCTAATATTTATGTTACTGTCTTGAAGTTTTTTTTCTGTTCTCACATGGCCTTTAACAGAGCCACTTGCTCTGAGTGTTGAAGTTCCAGTTTATTTGGGATGACTGGTCTGAGAGCACAGACCGGCCTGGATATTTCGGAGCTCCTCTACTCTGTGTTCCTTTTACAGCTTTGTGTAGCAGAGATGTATATATATTTTGTATATAGCCTTCGTATCTAGCATAGTTAGGGACTGACTTAACTTTGAAAACAAACGTTGCTCAAAGCTCTATTCTGTATTCTCCAGAAGAGAAGAACTTTGTCCTGAGAACAAATTGAAACAGGCTAGCAAAACGAATTGTCACTGTGATTGCTCCAGGAGATTCATAGCTGCTGCTAACACAGCCAGAAGTAACCCATGTTATGCAGCTGTGAGCACTTGTAATTTCAATGGGTCACCTATGAAGGCTACCCTAATCAATCAAAAGATGTAAACATATTCTGGTCTGTTTTAAAGTGCTCAGGGTGGTTCATGAACTCAACCGAGTTGATAGTCAGTTGGCAGACCTCTGCAATACTTGTAATGCCATTGACGGTAGGGGATCTGCCCTGCGAATAATCTTTTCAGGATGAAAGAAGAAGCACATAATGAGAACTATAATCAAGATGAAGATAGCTGTAACCAGAATGATGGACTGAAGGTATATGTCAACAAAGTGATGATTCTTTGTCCTAATGGAGGCAAAATGACTTGCCAATCAATGCACTTTGGAAGCTGAACTCCTGTGGGAATTCAGTCTACTACCATCAGGTAGTAGGCTGATCAGTGAAACCCTCTGGGCTCTTAAAATCTTCCAGTACCTAGGAGAGGTACTCCTGATATCTGTTCCCATTGTGTCCACAGCATTGGTGGCTCTTGTAAGGACCGTAGGTAGCTAGTTCTGTGAAATATGACATAACTGTGAGAGTATACATACTTGTAATAAGAACACCATACTAGACATTTCCCAGATCCTTTGAATATTTAGCTTAATCCTGTCTCTCAGAGAGCATAGAACATCTCAAAGGCTGCAAAGAAAGTTATGGTCACCCACGAGGGAACATGCTACGCTATGGAGCAGCATGAGCATCAGTCTCTGTGCCTTTGCATAAAATACATATGCTGCCAAAGGTCTTTGTACTGAAGATAATTTTACCTCACAAGGAGAAATCTTGAGAATTCATTTCCACCTTTCACGAATACGTGCATTCAAGGAGAGTGATGGTATGCTTATGGTATATTTTTCTAGGCTATATTTTGTTTGTATTGAACTCTAGAGTTTATGAAAGTCAGTATAACCAGTTTGTTGCTCATCTTCTATTTAACAGCTGCCTGTTCTTGCCAAGTTTGGCTCCACATAATGCACCTACTAATAATGCTGTCACAACAGGACTTATTGATGGTGCAGTTGTAAGTGGTATCGGGACTGGTAAGTACTTGA
Source organism: Chauna torquata (assembly GCA_013399475.1). NCBI lineage: Eukaryota > Metazoa > Chordata > Aves > Anseriformes > Anhimidae > Chauna > Chauna torquata. The sequence continues at coordinate 103,213 of VXAL01000444.1, read as the reverse complement.
GTATTACTGTTAGTAGTATTTTTTTATCTGATGACATTTAGTTCCCTTACACTTCTTTACAAGCCGAGAAGTGATGTTGTGGTGTTGGATGTTGCACATTCACAGTTGAGACTTTTGTGTATCTTGATGTTTGTTGCTGTCCCTTTTTGCACACGGGTCGATGAAAAGCAATATGAAATACAAATGTGTGTTTGCTTCAAAACACAAGGCTTTCAGCAGAAGGTCAAGTTGTAAGAAAGAGGAGTGTGTGGTCAGTTCTTCTTTCCTTTTTTCTCTCGCATTTTCGCGCACTTGTGTAAAGAAACTGGATGTGTTAAGAACAGGTTGAGGTACAGGTTGAGGTTAAGTGGCCAGACCATAGGAAACATGGAATGGATTGTAACGGTGTTCTTGTGGCTTAGTTCTGCTGAATTCTTTACTGAATTTATTACAGATATAGTTACAAACATCATCTTAAAAATCGCACCTAAATTGTTTCCCATCCCGTAAGTTCGTTCACTGTATGCTGTTCAGCCTACAGCAATCTGGTGTGCTGTGGGGCTAACAGAACACGATCAGTTGATTGAAATAAGTCTGAAGTATTAAAAACAAAGCTAAAGTTTCACTGCAGTAAGATGGAATTAGTCTTAGACGGTAATTGAACTCTGTGAGCTCTTTGTCATTCTGTGGGAGCCCTCCTGGGAACAAAAAGGAGTTGGGTAGATGTGGGAGAGATCTTTGTCAAGGAAGGCTGGATGGATCTAACTGAATCACACCTATGGAAAGAGTGTCTCATTGTGATATTAACCATCTCTTAGGGTCTGACCTATTTCCCCTTTTTTGTCTAGGGAACTGAAACTTGGGTATTCTGAACAAACACAACTTTAGAGTTAATTTTTGTCTTTAGAATAGGTGGGAATAGTATGCAACTCTTGCTTTACTTAATTTTGAAAGAAACCCCTCTGAGCTAGCTTGATGTGATTTTTCTCCAGGCTTCAGTCAGAAATGAAAGAAGTAACATCGAAGTACACAAAGGAAGAACTTGAGAAGTCATAACCAGCATCAACTGAGGGATTGAGCTGTTGTGAAAAAAGGGGGATAGGAATGTGTGGGTGTCCTAAGTAGTAGCGACTCCAATTATATAATGAGTTTTTCTTTCTGTTCTTAGGTGAACGATTTTTCCCACCGCCATCTGGTTTAAGCTACTCAACTTGGTTTTGCATTGAACGTTTTAGTACGCCTCCTAATAACCATCCTGTCAGACTTCTTACTGTAGTGCGGCGTGCAAACTCCTCGGAGCAGCATTATGTATGCCTAGCCATTGTCCTCTCAGCAAAAGACCGGTCACTAATTGTTTCAACTAAAGAAGAATTACTTCAAAATTATGGTAAGAGTTGTGTCGTGTCATCAGTTAATCCTGACAATATTATGATTGTATAGTACCTAGACTAAACAAATGTCTAGTATGTAGAAATTGTGCGTGATAGAACTTGCAGCTTCACCAGCTTCCCTAGCTGGCTATATAAAGGCAATCAGTGACTTGCTTTAAGTTTTAATGCTGTTATCAGCTTGCAGAAAGAGTTGGTAGGTTCATTTGTCATCTGAGATTGAGTGAAATTACAGGCAGTGCTATAAAGAGCAAAGCAAAGCTGGTGAGGCTACTGAATTTGCTAGGGAGAGCTATCAAATGTGGTCAAGCACTTCAGGATCAGCCATCTCCTGTCTCCTGCCTTGTCCTTCATCAGAGCTCCCAAACCGAATGGTCAGTTTTGACAGGTCATGACTGCAGAGGGCAGGGAGCTGCCTCCTGTGCATTTCAGGCTTAGTTCTTTACCAAACCAACACACTGGCTTCTTCTGTCCTTTCCTTCTGAGTAACAGGCACTAATAAAGACTTTTCGTTACAACTGTAATTTATGTCCAAAAACCTAAGCAAACTGTTATAGAATATTCCTTACTTTTATGATAAATGAACATTGACATTATTTCCTATTATTTTCTTCCAAATAAAAGCTCAAAGTAGGTGCTCAAAACCTAAAACTTGAGTTGAAGACCCATTGTACAAGGGAAGAACTGAAGATCTTGGTAAATTAGAAATATAACAACAGTGTTTTCTTTGTCAGAAGACTGAATTCTTAAAAGAGAGCATTAAATAATTTTATGTGATTGCTTTAGCCTGCATTGGAGCTGTAAATTGTATGTTTTCGTTTTGTAAGCCTATATATCTAACTCTTTTTTGAAAAAAACAAAGGGGGGGGTGTTTGAAGAGGCTTTGTCATAGAAGATCCCAAGGTCTCTGACTACAGAGACTCCTTTTTGATTGAATGGGATACTTTGCTTTGGTGGACTGCTGCCCTGCCATGGTTAGTGGTAGTTGGTGGTATACTGTCAAATCCTGAGCAGGTCAGTACCTGAAGGACAGAGATAACAAGCCCGCCAGTGTGCAGGATTGAAAGTGCTGACAGTCTGTTGTGAGAATAAACTTAAGTGTTTTAAGGATTCTTTTTGTGAACAAGAATTGCACTTGAAGGTGTTGTGTTGAGGGAAAAAGAAGTTGAGGAAAGGTCATCTTTGTATCTGAAAGTTAGAACTAAGTACTCTGCTTTTATCGTTTTCCTCGTGCTATTTCTAAAGAAACAGGTGTTCTCCCTGTATGCACTGTTGCTGAAGTAAGAGGATTAGTGGATTCTTTTCCTTCAACATGAAAGAATGAAGAGAGATCTGAAAAACTCCTGCTGTTTTTTTCTGTTGAAGTGTTTGCTAGTGTAGAAATTTCAAGCTTTCTTTTTTTCCTTTTTTGGCTTTCAAGTGGAGTGTGAGTGATCCTGGTTTGTGATGAAGAAACTGATGTACCTGAGGGCTGCAAATTGATCTTGCCTTCTGGTGTGAAATCAAAGGATGTGTTTTAGAGAGATTAAAAAATTGTGTATGGAGAACTAAAGTGCATTGAAATATTCAGAAGAAGGCAATTCAGCACCCGTTAGTGAAGAAGGACATGGGAAATAATGAGGAGTATAGGTGGGTGAATGGGATGCAGCAGCACGGGATGTGCAGCCACTACTGGGATGCTGGGAGTGGGCTCCTCTGGCTGTGTGTCTGAAAGGCAGGCATCCCTCTCTGACTCGTCCTACCATCGGTGCACAGGTAGCTGATTCAGCCGACGGAGCGGTGGGCGCAGCTCGCCTTGCCCCACAGCAGAAGCTGTCCGCCTCAGGTCATCTGTGCTATGGCCCAGGCACCATTGATAGCACTGTTAGGGAAAGGTGAGGAGGTGGCCTCTGTGGGATGAGGCTGGGGCTGCCCCATGCCAGACACATCTGGTCCCAGCTGCCTCCACAGTGGCCCTGCTGCAAGACACAGCTAATTCCGTTAGCCCGGCTGATGGCACCTCCCAGAAAACACACATGAGAAAGGGCAAAAGGCTGCGTGGAGTTGAGGGGTAAGGAAAAATAATTGTGAGAAACAGCCCTGCAGACACAGAGTCTGGAGCAGAAGGAGGTGCTCCAGGCGCCAGAGCACAGGTTCCCCTGCAGCCCCCGGGGAGGACCACGCTGGAGCATATAGTCACGCTGCAGCCCACGGAGGAGGCCATGGTGGAGCAGGGAAATGTGAGAAGGAAGTACGAGAAGTATGGGTATCTTTCTACAGTATGAGTTAGATGAAAAATAGCTTTGAAGGTTTAGAGTGACGTTATCTCCTGCACGCTACTTTTGTAATTTTTTTCTCTAAAAAAAGGATGAAAGATCTTTTTGTGACTTAAATGATGGCATTAGAAAGTTAGTTTTAAAAAAAAAAAACCTCAAGTAAACTAATTATATTTAGTATTTCATTGGGAAGGTAGAAGGGGAGAAGTAAAATGTAATTATCAAGAGTCTAGAAGTATCCTGAGAATTCTCTTAGAGGACATTTAGGGCAAAAAAAGAACAGACCCACTGTTGATACCAACAAAACTGTACTAGTTGGTTTATATGCAAGTATTTGCAGAAATTCAGTCTGTTGAATTGTGATAATGTGCTCCAAATACTTTTTCAAAAACTCTTAATTCATTCTTTCAGTTCTTGTATTTGAAATTTTAAAGACAATGTTTAAAATGTTATTCCTATCTTGTTAACTGTATCACTTTATTCATACCTTGTTAATTGTATTTTTGGTCACTTTGTTATCTATGATGTACTTTCTGAAATTTAGGCTTTAATGTATCACTGTAGATTTTTTGCATCAAGTCTGATGACATAAAAAGCTTAAAACAGACTAATAACATTTCTGCTATTGGCCACTAACTAGTACTTTCCTTTTAGTTGATGACTTCAGTGAAGAATCATCATTTTACGAAATTCTTCCTTGTTGTGCCCGTTTTCGCTGTGGTGAGCTCATCGCAGAAGGCCAGTGGCATCACTTAGTTCTGGTCATGAGTAAAGGCATGCTAAAGAACAGCACAGCTGCGCTCTACCTTGATGGACAACTTGTTAACACTGTTAAGGTAAAATCTTGAAATCATTTTTACTGGTTGAAGTGATCTCCCTATCTCTGTGCATATGTATGTGTACAAAACAAGAGGAGCCTTGCAAAAAGAAATCTTTGCTCGCTACACAGCTCTGACCCAGCCCTAGTCATGTTAAGAGAAGATAATGAACACTTTCTGACGGATGAACAATAGCAATGCTGAAGGGAAGCAGGCATGGTGCATTGCATCTGAAGCAAGTGTGGCATGGCTACACTGCTGACTAGATTAGAAGAACAACAAAACACCAAAGACAACGTATTCCAGGACCACTTAGTACACGTAGCTTTTGATAGTGAGGAGATTACATAAAGAGATTTTCAAATTTATCCATATTGTTCCTTTCCCAACCCCCTTGCCACCCCAGGAATAGCATGCCCTTGTAAAGTGATTGCCACTGAGATGTTTAATGTTGTTATTAGCTGACTGGATGAAACATGAGTAGTTGTACAGGTCAGTGTTTTGTTATGAGCTGGAACAAACTAGGAGGCCAAGTCCAGAGACCATGGAACAGCACTGTGGTCCTGTCCACTAGGCAGTACATATTCCTGACCTGTAACTGATAATGAAAGAGTATTTGGCACCTGGCAGGCATGGGCCCTAAGAAGGGAATAAGCTAATCCCACAACAGGGTGCAAATTAGTTAGGTTAGTGTTCTGCTATATGTAGAAGGATAGTTTGCCTTTCAGCTTTTGCCTTTAGTTTTCCTTTTGCAAAGAGAGCATTATATTAACTTTACTTGTTATGCTACTTGCTATAATATGGTAATTATATCTGACCATACATGACTATATTCAATAGCTGGTAATATTATTTTAACATGGTAGATAGAAAATGTTTGTGAAATTGTTACTACCATTATATATATGCCAGCATCTTATCCATACATATGTCTTACTGCTGTCCGACAATCTTACTGATTTGAGTTCATCACATGTGCACTTCAGCACAAAATGGCATAACTGTCATAGGCATATTTTCACAAGCTGAAGAAGGAGGGGAAAAGGACACAAGATTATGAGGTAGTCTTACTGATTCTGGAAAAAAAAACAGTGACCATCACGAAGCACCATGTTTTAAGAAGCAAGATACAGCCTCATTATTCAGCATTTTTAAGCACAGAACTCACATATTCTCCTCCTGTGTTTCCATACACACCTTGATCGTTTGAAAGCCGTTTAACTTCCGACCTTTGCATTTACCTTCTGGATAATGCTCTTCACTCACTTTTACCGTATGGTGTCAGAATACCATGCGTTACATATCAGTCATTTGGTATGTCCCTGGTTTGCAAATTGCTTCACTGAATTTCTAATCTATCTACGTTCTTTTCACGGTACCTGGGCACTCTCCATAACTTCAGTGTTTTTATCCCTTACAGCTTCACTATATTCATAGTAGTCCTAGTGGCTCTGGTTCTGCCAATCCTCCTGTAGTCAGCACTGTCTACGCCTATATTGGCACACCACCCGCACAGCGCCAGCTCTCTTCGTTGGTGTGGCGTTTGGGCCCTACGCATTTCCTGGAGGAAGTTTTGCCTGCCCCAGGTGTTAGCACCATTTATGAGCTGGGACCAAATTACGTTGGAAGCTTTCAAGCAGTATACGTACCGTGTAAGTACAATTCAAATGGTAGCAAGTAACTTGGTCCGAGTTAGTTGAATCTTTTGCGTGCGTATTGGCAGAAAAAGTGAGAAAAGAGGATGTGCAGTAGCAGAGAGGAAAAACTGTTCATAGGAAGGAGATTAGTTGCTGTTGAAGAGGATGATATAAATCCTAATTACCATTTTAACATATTTTTGGTGGTTCTTATACTGAGGTATGATAGAAGTGCTGGTATTCCTCACTTGGGTTTTAAACCAGTTAGAAGCTTTTAATGCTATCATTATTCATGCTGTATATTATATTTTTCTGTAGTAAGTGGAATTGGAAAGACATTTTAACTTGTGAGGTTTTTATTGATAGCACTCATACTTATTTACAAATCTGGAATTTATTCTGTGCTTTAAACACAGCTGTCTTGAAATGGGATTGTTTATAAGGCCTGAATAGATCAACTGAGACTGGAGGGGGAAATCAAACAGGAGGGATTGTGGGGCAGCAGATAGTCTTAAAGCGTGTAGTGGGAAAAAATCTGGGTGCTTTTATTACAATTTTTAAGTATTCTTGTTTGAAACTGAAGGGGGATGTAATGTGAAAAGGTATAAATAACCTTGTTAGAAATGTGTTTCCATAGCTCTATCTTTGACAATTTGGACAATGAATTCATTAGCTCTGGTAAGATGAGCGCTGTCGCTAGCAAGATATTCCTGTTCCGTAGTGCTCCCTGTCTTTCTGTGCAGTTAGGTTCACTCCTCACTAATATTAGTATACTGTCACAAGACGTTCCTTGCTTTACGTGGCTGTCACAAGGCTTTTAACTGAGACAAAGAAATGGGGAACACATCAAGCTGTCTTGTCCTTGCATTGCTTCCCTGTGAGCACCACAATGCTTTCCAGCTCTTCTGGTGAGAAACCATCACCATCTCAAGGAAGGAGGCAGTGAGTGAAGAGGGTGGTAAGAAACCAAAGTACATACAGAGAATGCACAGTTTTAGCTTTCATGGCAAATGTTTTCCTTAGAGTGTTGATGGGGAACAAATAAATAAATAAATAAATACAAGTATAGATGGCATTCGGGCTGTGAAGGACCAAAGTATCGTGAAAAAGCAGGTGGTTTTCCTTGCACATCCTGAGTCAGAAAGTGTGGGGAATGGAATTTTGTCAGTACAAATCTGTCATGTGCTTGCTTTTTTGGCAGCTAGTCAAACCTAGCAAGCAACTCTGGGTTTAGGTATCTGCTAGTCAATTACTATTTCTCCTGGAATGCACATTGACTCTGTGCAAGTTGTAATTACCAAATTAGCCAGAGCAAATTCCATGAATGCCTTTGTACATCCACTTTCAGGAATTAAAGATCTTCCTGCCTTTATGCTAAGACCAAGTTCACCGGGAAGCCCACATAAATTTAATGAGAGTTCTTCATTTCTTAACACATTGACTTTTTCTGGTGTGGCAGTATATTTCTCCTACACAAGCTTTACTCTGCTCATGGTATTTCAGGAGTAGCCTGCTCCAGAACAAAGGGTGTGTTTCCGTTTGGGGCTACGCTTCTGTTCATGTTGTATGTGCTGTGTCAAACCCTGAGGGGTTTGGTAGAGGGTACAGCATGAAGCTCCTTATTTTGTAGCCTTTTATCTTGGCCTCTCTACCCAAAAGGTTTGCTTTTCCTTAACGCAGTGATTATCTGTGAGAATCTTGGAGAAGGGAAAAGCCCTTGCAATCTTCTACTGTTGTCCTTTTCAAGAAAATTCTATCTGATTTGCCATTTGCCCACGCCATACTTCTTTCAGAAGTTCTGTACCTGATTTTGGTAAGCAAGATTGCCATCTTCTGAGAATTTGTTCTGTGTTTAAACAAGAAAGTGAAAAACCCAATACTCTTCAGGCCTTGGAAAGAGCCCTCAAAGAGCAGTTAGTTCAGGAGAATAGATTACTTTGTTTGCTGAAATGGAGGAGTGTTCTCAGGACATCCCTGTGAGCAGAGGATTTCATGAGGATTTAATTTATGGGGAAACTGAGACGTCTGAAATTCTCTCAAGTGAGACTCGACAGAGACATGATCCTTACTGAACAAATTATGTAGACACCCAGCTTATCATTTATTTCAGTGTTAGGTGAGGAAGCTTCATGCTTTTTTAATTCTGTTAATATATTACACTGCTGTTGGAGACACCTTTTGACTTGGAATGATGATGTAGAAGTGAATCTCTTTGTGAACCTTTCAGGTGCTATGTTCTGCACACATGCTCTGTGTGTTGTAGACAGCTGTTGCTCATAATGTTTGCAGTGCCTCACAAGAAGCCTCCAACGTGGGAGCAGTGGATGAAAAAATACAAAAATATTGGGTCTTCTCTCCAATGCCTGAACCTTTTGATCTTTATTCAGTCTTGCATCTCTTGTACCATTTTCTAATGCAGTTTTCTTAGCAAACCATTGTGTAAAGCCTGTTGCCCCACACAAAGGTGCAGATGGACCAAATACTGTTACATTTATTGGCTTGTCCCTTTGCTTTTCTTCAGGTGGAAATGAAACTGAACAGCCTGTAGGTTGGACAAAAACTGAGAATAGGAGTAATGTTGCCTTCCAAAAATTCAGAGCCACTTCTTTTATTGCTTGGCCAAGCCACAATCTGCCAGTTGCCATTAAGCATTGATATAGTAGACCTTGAAAGGAAATGTTCGGTGTGTGTTGTCCTTTTATTTTAAATAACACATTTGTATGCCATCAACAGACTTGTATGCCATCCAAACTAGTTTTGGCTATGGTGAGCAAATAGGCAAAAGCAATGTCAAATCTCAGGTATCTATAAAAGCTCTCTTCTGTGCCTGTGTAATGTAATTTTTAGATTTTACAGTTAAAACTGAAAAGAAAACCAATGCCTTTTTTGAAATGAGTTTTTGTGTCTTTAAGGTAAAGATTCCAAGTGTGAAGGAAACAACCCATCTCCGGTATCTTTAGTACCAGAAGAGAAGGTCTCTTTTGGTCTCTATGCGCTCTCACTTTCTTCATTTACAGTGGCAAAAATCAGGAAAGTTTACAACAAGTTGGATAGTAAAGCCATTGCCAAACAGGTACGTTGGAAAGTGAGTTTGTTTGTGTATGACTTGTCAAGGCAGTTTGCTCGTAGGAGCTAGGAAAAGTAATGTGCTTGTTGGAAGAGTCGCCTGTAATTTTTTTTTTTAAGAGATTCTAGATTTTATTCCTGTTCTTGAAATTACTAGTAGCTATGTTGCTGGGTTCCTGTTGGAGGTATTTCAGCTTTTTAATGTAGATAGCAGTTTTAATCTTGTAGAGAAAAAGTTATGATATAGTTGAACAACTTATACAGTTGCAGATGAACAAAACTGACAGGTCCTCTCTGGCTGTGATTCAGATTTGGAAATCTGAGTATTGGTTTATATTTTTCTTCTAGGTGAATTATTTGTACAGAAGACTATCTGTTGGGATTTTTTTTTTTATACAGTAAGATTAATCATCCGTAAACTTTCGAGACTGCAGATTTCTCTTTATTATAGAGGATGTACTAATGACCATGGCATAGTTTATTTTGTGTTACTTTTTATCACAGGANCATGAAAATGCCACACCTGTGAAGCTGCTACATAACTCAGCAGGGCACTTGAATGGATCTGCACGCTCCATTGGTGCAGCTTTGATAGGATATTTGGGTGAGTTGATGAGTTTTTGAAAATTATTAGGTTTAAACATTATTAAGTAATTGTCAATAAGAACTTAGCACCAGAAGATGAGTCATGTAAATGATCAGTGTGGTTTTTATGGTACATTAAGTTTATTTTACATTTTTATATTTTATTGACGTACTATCTTTCTTTTGTTTATTTTTACTGATAAGGGATGCTTGTTTCAGTTTATGTAAGTACTGTTATAGAAATACGCTTAATTGACTTTAATTTAGTTCATTAATTATTTTCCAGTGCAAAATTTCCAACAGCTCCTCTTCTGAGGTGTCCTAATTCACCTAGTGATATTCTTTTAATATATCAAGCAGAGGTAGAATGCAAATTATTTGCATGAATTCCCAATGATTTTCTAAAAGAATAAGACTTGATTTTAATTAATTTATTTTCACTGCCTGTGCTCAGGAGTAAGAACATTTGTCCCGAAGCCTGTTGCAACTACACTGCAGTACATTGGTGGGGCTGCTGCTATTTTAGGACTCGTAGCCATGGCATCAGATGTAGAAGGACTGTATGCAGCTGTGAAGGCCTTAGTCTGTGTGGTAAAGAGCAATCCGCTAGCCAGCAAAGAAATGGAAAGAATCAGAGGTTATCAGGTATGTAAGAAATGACTTAAAACAGACCAGGTTGATTGAATTTCATTGTCTGTGCTAGCAATTCACATGGGAATTGCTTGTTGTATCATGGTAAGCTGAGTTTCTGCTCTCAAGTTTACCGAGCTCTTGGCTATTTAACATAGACGAGTTATTTAGGATAGCTTCTAAAGAACAAGGTGGAAAGCTTTTTCTAAGCAGTTGTGCCTACTGGACTGCTCTGCTGAAACTGACTCTTCATTAATAGCAAGCAAGAGCGCAGTTCACAGCACTTATCCTGTTAATGTAAGGCCACTACTACAAGCCCAGGAGCTTCTGTCTCAATGGACTACCAGCAAGAGAGGAGGACTTGGACACATCAAGGAAATGAAACAAGCAGACTCCTAGAACTGTTGTTTTGAGGAGCTTGCATAGACTTCGTAGTTAGTGATGTTGTTCACTGGCAAGTTTAAGACCCCAATCTCCATTGGGGTGAAGAAAGTGCAATCAGTTATGCAAAAGGATTATTTGACTGACTTGAAAAAAAATCTTCGTGTGACCAATGAATTTTCTGTTTCTCATGAAGATGGCTTTATTGAAACTGAAAATTTGGCATGTGGTTTGGGCTGTATATTTACAAACCTTTTAATGCTAATGGCTAGTATAGTTATGTTGAAACTTATTAATCCATTTAGCCTGTTGTGGACCTTAGCTTACTTTGACCAAAAAAATCTAGACAGTTTTTCACGCACCATAAGCAGTCAGTGGATCATTACATACAACCTTACCTTCTGCTTGCACTGATCTCAGGAAATAGCACCGTTTGGGATACAGTCCCAAAAATCTTTATTTTTTAAATATTTCAAAGCCGATGGTAAAGCTGAACAAGCCAGTGTTCAACTCATGCCTTCGGCAGTGAAGAGTAGCAAGAGTCTGATTTTGTTTTGTTTTGTTTTGTTTTTAGCATGTCGCTAATGGGACAGAAAGTTGGGCTTATTCAGATTTGTCTAGTGACGGATACTTTTCTTCAGTGAAGAACACCTCTCACTTGTATGTGCAGTACTCTAGGGGTGCAGGCTTATTTAAGTCTGCTGTGTACACGCTTGCTGTCCAGGAATGCGCATCTGAGCACGTAATCACGTGCTGTATTAAGCTGTGGATGACTACCAGAGGGCTGAGAGGTGTGTGTGCCTAACTATCAGGGCCTTAATACCCTCTGTGGTGTAGAACAGAAACTGTTTCATGAGCTGGAGGGTATCCTGGATATGCTCTTTTTCTAATCAACTGTAATGCCATTTTCAAGCTTGTTCATCAAAGGTATGAAGAAGAGGTACTTTATGGGCCTTCTCAAAAGGGATGCAGCCATTTCACCCATGCTTCATTATGCTTAATAACATGCTTGCATTTTCATAGGGTACTAGTTCCTTATCTGTTTACTTGTTTAAGTTGCTGGCAATGCTGTTAAAGAAGAAACGATGCCTTCTGAACAGTCACATACTCCATCTGACCTTTTCCTTGGTGGGAACTGTCGATAGTGGGCATGAGACCTCCATTATTCCAAACTCTGCTGCCTTCCAGGATCTGCTCTGTGATTTTGAGGTATGTAAAGCTACCCAAAAAAGTGATGATGATACTGGATAATGAGTAATTCAGCAAACTGATAGCATACCTTAAATACTGAACAGCAGCAAATTAGGTTGTTATCCTGCAAAGTTACTGTTCTGTATATTGGACAGTAAAGCAGCCTCAGTAGCAAGATTATTGGTAACTTCCTAGTGACGTGGCTTGATTCACTCCAGAAACAATGGATACCAAGGACGTTTATGCTTTTCGTTGTTCCAGAAGATGTTTTGTAGTTTTCTGTTGCACAATAATTTATTTTAACCTGTGTGTACTACTGCAGTAAATATATTGAGGCATGAAAGATGCACGGAAAGTAACAGTAGGAGGTAAATTTTCAACATAGCATATTGGAATAATTTCATCATATGTCTCCTGCAAAGTTAATAGTAAGGTAGTTAAAATTCTGCTTGCACGGTCTAGGAAGTATTGAAGTGTTTTTGTTTTAAACTGAGGAAAGTAGACAAGTTCAGAATGAAATGCTAATATAGTAGAGGCTGATTGACAGTGTTATACAGTGCATAGAACTCGTCACTTGGTGTTTGTCCATTTTGTATTATCTGTATCTATCTGTCACAGACTGAGTAAAAATATTCTGATTTTCACGTACTTTAAATAAATAAAAGATCCAGCTACAAGATACTGACTTAATAATGTGTGTCCATCTTGCACAAATGGCTCTAAAACATGGAATTACTCATTTTACTGTTTTTAGATGTGCATTTGAGTATGTGAAAGTACTCCTGGAGTCTTTATTTAAGGGTCCTGTATATGAAAAAATGCATGTTAACAAAATCAAATGCCTTGTTAACTTTGAAAGCTTAAAGGACTTTAATGCAACCAAAAAAACTGTTGCCAAGATTGACAATACACTACAATTATAGCACAAAAAGCAGGAAATGAAAACTGCTGGTCTCTTCTTCCTTTTTTTTTTGATGAGGAATATTAAAACTAGAAATAAGTTTGTGTTGTTTAAACATTAATTCTTCAGTATTACAGCACTAAATATTTTTTACAACACCAAATATTTTTAACAAATCTTTTAAATTACAATTATGATATCTTTGTGCTCACAAAATTAAACGTAGGCCTAAGAGAAGTTATAACATCTACTTGAGGTAATATTTGTGGTAGAGTTGTTAAGCTAGACGAACTGTTTAGCAGAGAGAAGGCTGTTAATCACAGCCCAACTCCTTTTACATGGAGCAAGATTTTCACAAAGTCATGAATTCTGCAGAAGAATACTCTTTCCTTTTTTTAAGGAAACAGCTGAGAAATTTCATCAATGATATGTAGTCACTCNTCATCAATGTTATGTAGTCACTCAGACAGGAACTGCTGTTGAAAAGATCCAATTTGATATTGTTAAGTTCAGGTCGTCTTTTTTTCCCCTGAAGACAACTGGAGAAAGAGTAAGCTTAAGGTACTAACTTTTTTTAAATGCAAGTGATAGGTCTGTGATTCACTAAGAAGAAATTTCCGAAAAGCGTGGGGAAGTCGCTGTTTCTGACTTCTGTTTTTTTCATTCCCCCCCCCCGCTCGTCTTTTTTT
>VXAL01000444.1:71377-87010 GCA_013399475.1 Chauna torquata | reverse complement strand
AAAAAAAAGAAAATGATTGGCTAGGTGCATCTGCCTTCCAGGTGTGGAGAAACTGAAAAAATTAACTAAGGCAGTTGGGTGATTTTTTTTTTTCCCCTCCTAAATATAAATATATATATTTCTGTCCTTCAAGAATATTTATATTTGTTCTGAGAACATTTCTACGCTTGTTTCTTAAAGAAAAGAAGCTTATACTGTTGTGTTTTTGATTAGTCTCCCCTAGTGGAAATGATTTAGCCAAGCGGTGGATTCGAACCAAATAACGAAAGTGGGTGCCCAAAAATGCTGTGTTTCTGCATCTTTTGGGAATATACTAGTAGGCAGGGACAAGTGAGAGAGACAAGGTTTCTGCTTCACAGTTAGCTTTATTCGTCTGGTTTCTTGAAGAACAAGGTTAGGTGATCTGCACATTTATCACTGTCCCCCATGTCTCTCCTCTTCCTTCTGAACACTTTCTCTCATTGCATTCTCAAAGATAATTAAATTCTAGCTTTTTCTATAAAAAATAATGACTTTTGGATATAGGGGAGAGATCCAAATTTATGTTCCCACTGCAGGCTGCCCATGTTTTTTTTCCAGGGCTAACCAGAGGTCATACTGCTTTTTGCCTACCTGGTGCACTGGAGAACCATGGGGAGGAATGCAGTCCATGGCAGGAGTGGAGAGGGCAGCTTGAGGCAGAGGACACCAGATTTTTAGATTACTGGTCTTCATCGGTTACGCTGTATTGCTGCCCTTGAAGATGCTTTGTTTTCTTGTCTGTGACTTAGGGACAAAACTCTGGCCCAGAATGTGTCCATTTATCTGTTTTCCTTTTTTGCGTGTCTCCCCTCAAGTTGTAATTCACTTTTTCTTTTATAACGTTGTGAAAAACTGCTCCTCCTTTGATAAAGTAAGGTACTAAAAGAGGGATTCAAAAAATAGCTGTGAAGTTAATCTTGAGCTGTGTGTATTAGCACGTTTTGCAGTGTGTTTTTCAACTGTTGAAGAGTTTGGGATCTAACTTGAAAGAAAAGGCAATCAATTATTCTCCCTTTGTCTTAAATTTCCAGAGAGTTGGAAAGTATTGTTTTTTAAAATTTTTGTATTATTTTTTACTTTTTATCCCATAATGCATAATGTTTAACCAACTGTTGTGGGTTTTTACTAATTCCTTTTTTTTTTTTTTTCCCTTTGTTAGATTGTTTTTATGTATCTGCCAGGAACCAACTGGTTTAGCTAATGTAGACCACCTCAGTTTAGGTAATTGTCTGAGAAGCTGTGCTGTCCTTCTGCCCATCCTTCAAACTGACCAAACGCTGTGTGACAAAGATAATGGGGCACCAAGCATTGCTCAGCAGCGTGTACCATGTCAAGCATAGCAGGCCGTCCACACTTTAGCATGGCTTTTTCTTGACCTGAGAAGGATCAGATTGAGTTTTCTTGTGTGTGGACTTCATGAATAGCCTTTAAATTGTTGGAGCTCTAAAAACCTAATTTTGCTTAATTGTTTTTGTACTTGATGTCTAGGAACAGAGGATGATTTTGGAGGACTTGTTTCAGCCAATCTTATCCTACTGCGGAACAGGCTTTTAGATATCCTCCTGAAACTTCTATATACATCTAAAGAAAAGACAGCTGTTAATTTGCAGTAAGTACAAAAAACTTGAGGTAGAGAAAGGATATTATTTTTTAATTTCATGGGAGAGAATTATACAGCCCCCACTCTATTCACTTGTTAAATTGTATAATTTTGTAGGAACTATTGAATGATTTATGCAGATATAGCTGAATAAGCTGTGGGCATGCTATTAGAGATCTTCAGGTGCATGATTCTTGAGTTTTACGTTCTCAGTTATGCTAGCAAGAATAATAGTAAGCAGGTGCAAGTGTTAGTAACACATTTTTCAGCTGTTGCGGTAACTTCTTAGTTCTGAATCTTTCAAAAACAAAAAGTTTGAGACCATGTTTGACAACATTAGTAGAAACTTACACTTCAAGTTCGGAACAACAGAAATAGATGTCAGTGTAAGCTTTACAGCAGAAGAACGTGCATATTAGGTTGAGGGAAGAATTGCTTTCTTCTTACTTCTACTTCCTGGAAGAAAAACAGCGACTGTAAAATCATCAATTTTAAAATTTGAGGAACCAAGGACCATGAGTGAAAAGGATGCAGCCCGGAGAATTTTGGATGTCTGGCTACTGTGATTTTTAACTTCATACATGGCTGTGGAGAAAATGCAGCCTGTTTAAAGAAAATACTTGTGTTTTTAGAGAAGTGGAATATTCAAATTCACATTTTGGTTAAGATCAAATGGCTTCAGCAGTAGGGGTTACCATTAGAGTCATTGATCCTAGAATGCCACTTTGTTCCTTAAAATTGCAGGACAGGTAACATGAGTTTTATGGTTTAGTGAAACACTTGGGTCCTATGGTGAGCTGGAGAACAGACTTGGAAACTCTGTCAAGTTAAACCTTGACAAAACATAACTTTCAAGGTGACTGCCCGGTAGGTTGTATTGTGTTTGTTGAAGGCATTTTGTATACACGTGAGAGACGTAGGTTCTGTGGTGACTAAGCATGGATTGACATGCAGCCTGAATGTGTTGTAGCTTTTCAGCAATCCTGGTTTAAAAGAAAAAAAAAAAGTGTATTTCTCAAACATTAAAATTATATGACAGTATTTTCTTAAAATATTCCCAAGCAACCCTTTCCTTAGTAAAACAAACAAAATACTTTTTTTTTAAAACCAGTTTATTAAAAAGACCAGTGAAAACTCTATACCTATGTATGGTTCAACAACTAGCATTTAGAAATTACAAAGAGTTGACAAATGTTTTCACTCAGCATTCCATATTTCTTACCAAAAGCAGCAATTGGAGAAATCTCATCCCAATTGGAGTAGTCCGTTAGCTATATTCAGTCGTGCCTTTGTGACTAAACAAAAACTGACATTACTCTATGGATTCTTTTTAACAAGATTTGCTGAGCAACTTTTCTTGTTCAGAGGTAGGCTAACCTAAGCATGCAGAAAACACTTGGATTGATCTGAATTTTCTCAGATATTAAAGTTTGCCCTGTAGTGGAGGACACTGACTTGTGCTATCACACACAGTGATGTGATCGCTCAGAGAATAAATGCTATAATATGTGACTTTTTTTTCCCCTTTATTAGGGCTTGTGAAGAGCTGGTCAAGACACTGGGTTTTGATTGGATTATGATGTTCATGGAAGAACATCTGCATTCCACCACGGTCACGGCTGCCATGCGAATTCTTGTGGTCCTGTTGAGTAATCAGTCCATCCTTATTAAATTTAAGGAAGGTCTCAGTGGTGGAGGCTGGCTCGATCAGACGGATTCTGTTTTGACCAATAAGATTGGTACTGTGCTAGGTACGGTATGAAAACTCTCTGATGGATGCATCCTTTCTGTCACTGTTGTCTCTGCTTGCCCTTTGTTTTCCATAGAATTAAGAGTTAGATTTCCTAAACAAAAGGGAGCAGTTCTAAACAACTGCCCTTCAGTTGACTTTGCACAGATATCCTTACAGTTCAGCCTTACCTCTTCATCTGCATGAAGCCTGTGTAGCTGAACTGCAGTTGGTTTTGTGTTACCATCAAAGTATGGTAAATTATGTCCCATGGGCAAGCAAGTGTGAGCTAAACACAGAGGCAGCACAGCATAGCACAAGGTGCGACACTCAAGCTAATCAAGATTAAAAAAATTATTAGTTACATTAGTCATAGCACCATGCAGTGTTAAACCTGTGCTGCTTTGTCTAGTGAGTTCTGTGCCAATCAGATTTACCAGTTTGGATTTGTGCTACCCTGAGAATTTCTGTGTGCACAGCATCATCTCAGCCCTTCTTCTCCTCTGCTTAGCTTGCTCTTGTGCCTTCTTAGGCACATGTGGCCCCTGGCCCTTATGAAACATTTTCTTTGTGGGTTCTTAGAGCCTTGTTTATTCAGATTATTAGACCTTTCCATTACTCCATGGGGTCTAGAATTGACTGTATAAGGTGTTAGTGCTACAGGACCCATTGTGAGCATCTCTAAGCTGTCTGAAATAATGGCTAGACGGGGGTAGTGGAGGTTTTACCTTGCCCTTTCAGTTCCCTGAAAGATAATGCAGTTTGTAGCTGGTAGCTTGCACTAGCACTGCTGGCAAACATCTGCGTACAGGTTGTGCTAACTACCTGTACAGCATGAGGCAGGAGGGCTCCTGGGGTTTATGTCTATGAGAGCATGGGACTGGTTTAAGGTGAGGTGGTGTATTACACAAGTATGTCACAGTTTTCGGTTGCAGGGGTGCAAGGCTGACCTTCATGGGTAGAGGCCGTGAACTGCCCTATGTCCATCAGTGGGTTACAGCCAGCTCTGAAACAAGTGTGAGCAACCCACTGCACATTGAAACTACAGCTTGTTAGAGTGCCCCTGCTCAGAGGGGATTTAAGCAAGCACAGCAGTGGTGAGATCGTCTGGAGTCATGCAGGGAGGTGCTTGAGGAGGCACACTGAGGGAGAAACTGGTGAGGGGAATTGTGGCTGGAGGTGCTAGGGCAGGGATACCCTGATGGACTAGCACTGTAGTCCGTGCAGAGCTTTGGAAAAGGGGGCGTACAGATAATTTTAAAATAGTTTTTTTTTTCCTTTTCTTTTTAAACCTTCTTCACATAATGCTGACTTTTAAAAAGGGGGAAAAATACAAGCGTAGGATGCATCACTACGTGCTTGAAGGGATTTAGTTATTTGCTGTGAAGTTTGAGTTTAATTAGAGATTCCAGTTTAAATCCTAACAGAAGGTGCAACCTGTCTTAATTGCCCACCAGCCATAGCAGTACAGAAGTACTAAGAAAACAGCGCTCCAGATTTTTGGGGGAGTATTTAAGTATTCCTTTTCTTCTCTGCTCTTGAAGCATCTCAGCTATTGAGTCTTGAGTAGCTATGCATTCACAGTAGAATTTCCCAGAAAATAACAAGACGTGGTGTCTGATATTAAAGTCAGTTTTATTTGAGGCTTACAAATTCTTTAGAGACTTAAGTTGTCAAACAGAAGCAAGAACTTCTCCCCTCCTCTGTTACCACCAATACAACAGCACTCTTTGGAAAGAAGCAATGTATGTGCATTACATGTATTTTTGTAAGTTTTGTACTTTATTTCCTCTGTTACATTAGTTATCTGCAGGCATTTTATTTGGTAACCTGCCTCAGGATATATCCTGTTTTCAGTGGGTCTGTTTTTTTAGTCATATGAAGATAACGGTTTTCAGATTGCTGCCCATTCAGACCCTGATGCAAAACCAATGAAATTAAGTGGCAGTCTTTTCAGGAGCTTGAGTTGGTTTTAGATCAGAGCAGTGGTATTAATAATAATTACAACTTAGTTGTCGCTTCTAAGATGACTGTGCAAGTAGCCACCGCTCTATGTTATGGTAGTAAACGATCTGTTTCTGCACTGAAGACTTTTCCAAACTGGTTTATTATATGGAAATAGTTAAAATTTGCTGAGGTGTTCTTAATTTTGGAGGAGGGCTATTTCTGAAATGTATACTTTAGTACACTTCAGTAAAAATATGAAGTCCAGACTTCTGTGCTTTGGCTCTTTGATTTCTGTCAAAGTGTCTTGTGCTGTCTTGTTACTCTTTGCATAAATACAACTGTCTAGGAAGTCGGTCTCTTTACAGTCGCTTCCCATAATATATCTCTCAGGGTGTTATGCTAGAAACATATGATGATTCTTTGCATCAGTAATGAACTGGAAAGTTTTGGCAATCAGGCTTTTTACAAAACCATATTATGTGTGCAAAGATTTATGGTTAACATACTGCAGCATCTGTTCGTCGGCTAATGATTCAGGTCTTATATTTTATCTAATAATTTCTTCACAGTTTGCATGCACGTGTCTTAAAATTTGAAACCCGGTGATATTTTGGAGCATTGACTTTTTTTATTCAGGATTTGCTTCAAATGTCCAATAACATGAGTTTCTTCAGTCGTGGAATCTTTCTAAATTAGATGTGCATTTACAATCACATTTGGAAAGCATATGTAGTCGTCTTCTTTTATTGATTATAGTATCACTTCAATTGATGCAAAGCTAGACTG
This sequence comes from Chauna torquata, assembly GCA_013399475.1. Taxonomy (NCBI): domain Eukaryota; kingdom Metazoa; phylum Chordata; class Aves; order Anseriformes; family Anhimidae; genus Chauna; species Chauna torquata. The sequence goes on along the minus strand of VXAL01000444.1, from coordinate 80,927 downwards.
TGACCAAAAAGATATTTTTAAAACTGCATCTCATCAAATGACAATGACCTATCCAATTACCTAATTTTCATACTCTGTATTTTTTAATACATTGCAAAATGTTGGCTCCAAGATTTCTTCTGAAACCAGCTAAGAGCCGTTTTTGTTCAAGCTTACTGATGGAATTTGTGGCAAGGATTTGATCAGTTCGATTCCTGATATAGATATAGATATATTCTGTTTAAATAGTTTCTGCTGAAAAGGATCCCTGTATTTGAGCCTCGGAAAAACAGCCTGACTGACCTGACCTCTGGCAGTGTCAGGAAAAAAAAAATCTCACTGTCCCTGTTGATACAGAGACTGAGTTACCTTCCTGCCTCCGTCCTCGCTGGAAGATAAGCACTTCTGAAGTCCCAGTGTGTTTTTTCAAAGGAAAATGAAATAACTGGGCACAAGAAGGGTCACAAAAGGTGTTTTGTGTCTCTGGCAGCACTTAAGGTAAAAATGAGAGCATTTAATGCTTCATACCAGTTGATTAATCAGTAACAAAGCAGCTAGAGCAAGATCCCTGTGAAGCATCTTTGGAAATCACTTAGCAGTCCATTTATTTAAATTGGCCGTGGGATTGCTGCTTGTTAATATAAATCAACTGCTCAGTTCCTGAGATTAAGGTGTGACTTCCCTCTCAGCCAGAGAAATATCTTTTTTTAGAAGCTTGGGTGTCTTAAAAGCCTGAGTTTCTGGTAATGGTCAGAAAATGGATCTGAGTGTGTATGGAGTAGCATTAAGCAGTCTTCATGGTGCAGTGATATCTATGTGGTATAGTACTGGAAGGCAATCTTCTCCTGTTGTAACAATTAAATATTTAGATACCCGAAGTGAAGTGCATAACGTGAGTGTGATAGTCTGTAGGCAAGCATTCCTTTTGTACCGTGTTAAACTTCTGTGGAGGTACCCTCTTGAGCTCAGCGTTTGAGTAAGGGTGAGCTTCGCAGGCATTTCCTTTTTAACGTTGTTGGCTTTTTGTACGTTCTGTTCTTTCAGGGTTCAATGTGGGCAGGAGCGCTGGTGGCAGATCGACAGTCCGGGAGATTAACCGGGATGCGTGTCATTTCCCAGGCTTTCCTGTCCTGCAGTCCCTTCTCCCCAAGCACACTAATGTACCTGCGCTCTACTTCCTCCTCATGGCTCTTTTCCTGCAGCAGCCAGTCACTGAACTGCCCGAAAACCTGCAGGTCAGTGCACCTGTCGTCAGCAGCCGATGTAATCAGGGTTCCCAGGTAGGGATTATCTAGTAAGATGTAAATGTAATTCTGTCTGTCATCAAAGAAAATTATGGATTAACACCCCCAATCACCTGCAGCTGACTCAGAAGTCAGTACGTCATGTTTTGTGCTGTGCTGTACGGGAAGGGGAGGACAAGATGCAGTGGGAGTATATGGAAGCCAGCCTGTTATGGCATAGCTGTAGCTGGTTTCTTTCTGGTCTGTTCTGGGGTCAGGTTGACATTGAAGGGAGTGGGTTTTGTTTTGTTTTGTTTTGTTTTTAAAGAGTGGGGAGTTGCTGTGTTAAAGGAGAGTTCACAAGGTTACAGACAAAACAAGGTAGTTATTTCAGAAGGTTTGTGTTTTTAGGGAGGCGTCTCAGTTCCTGGTGGAAAAAGTGTATTATCATTCTGAGCAGGTTGATTTTGGACTTGTTTTAATTGTATTTAAATGAATAGATAGTCTTCAACAGAAACCTAGGAAGCCTTAGTATGGTCTTTTACGGAGAAAAGGCACAGTCCAGGTTGACAGGGTACATGTTTAGAACAGACACTAACAGTACTAACATCCACTTTTAAGTGGGAAATGGAAGGTAAAAATGACAGACTGGAAGGTATTCTGCCTGCTTGTTTTCCCAAGGGGAATACTTGACAGAGAGACAGCACTATGCTATAGCAAAGCAGAATCATGAAGCTCATCTTCTGCTTACAGTGTTGAAGTACAGCAATGTTAAACTGAAATTAAATGAAGCTACCTAAAATATTTAGCAGTAGGGCTCTTAATGCTAGAGGTTGGGCAGTTTGTCTTTTTCTTATGTATTTTTAATTGCTTTTTTTTTTTTAAATTACTGGAAAATACGGTTTGGCATATTTGTTTAATTCATAATTTTTCTGTGGGACACTGTGTGGGTTTTGTTACTAGAAGCACTGAAGTAAACTGAGTTGATAGTGCAGCATTTGTGCTGACAGGTCTCTTGTTGTTTCAGAAAATTTAAATACCTTGAGAATGCGAGAGCTGCAGTTATGTAGGTCCATGTATAGAAGGAATTTTCTTCAGTGCCTCATGATACATGATCTCCCTGTGAAGTTTTTGGGGATGAATTTTTTCACGTCCTCTAACCTTTATTATTTCAATACTGTCAAAGGAATGCATTGTAGCTATAATAAAAAGTGGTATCAAACTGCACTGCAGAAAGGGTTTATTTTGTCTTTTTCTCTTCTCTTTCACCTTTTACAGTTTGATTTAGATTCTATTTGGACATTCATATTTGGAGTTCCAGCCTCCTGTGGCACGGTTACCTCTTCAGTACATAGTGTTTGCACAGAAGCTGCCTTCTTGTTATTGGGAATGCTGAGGAGCATGCTGAATTCTGTAAGCATAAATATTTTGCACATATTTGACTATACAGAATTGCTTCTGCCATATGGCCAAAAGCCAAATTAGGTAGAGTTTTTGTTAGTGTCATGACAAACCCGTTTGGGAATTGGGCTTGTAATACATGTGTAAAAAAAGCATCATTGTCATTGCGTTATTCTATCTTATTTTGGTTTTCATTATCTGTAGAAATATTAGTGGCAATAGAACTAGAACTGCTTTTTCACAAAAAGGCTAGCCTATGCGTTTTGCTGCAAGTAAAGCAAAACAAGAAAACAGAAGGATAAAATGCACTTGGCAGAGATAGCTGAATTTACTTCCTGATTAACATCACGGGGGAATGTTTGGGACTCTCTATCCCATCTGCTCAGAGCTATGCAAGTTGCTGATTTTGTGCATGAAACTTCCACATGCAGAGAAGTCCCCTGACTATTAATAGTGACATGCTGGAGGAAACCAACTAACTGCCAGAAAAATGTGTGTTCTTTTCATTTTTGAATCTAACTTCAATAGTAGTGAAAGTTGGTTTCTCAGCGGGAAAATTTTGTATTAGCTGGGAGCCAGAGCATTTATTTGCTGCAAATGATCTCATGATATGTTTGAAAAGCAACACCTGTTCAGATGTCACCTGCTTGGTCATCACATGTTTGTGATATGCTCCGGGAAGCACTCATTGCATGTTTCTCACGTGTTGACATGTCCAGATGTGCTTTATGGGTGTATGTACTGGTCACATCTTAGTGACATGCTGGAGTGCACATTCCTGTTGTCATTTGCTTTGTCTCTTGCTAGCGACCTGTTCTGTCATTTTTGGTCCTCACCTGCGTAGACGCGCTTGACGTGCTCAGAGACATGTGCTGTCTCTTGCCCTGCTGTGTTGCACTGTACCATCTGATATATGTTCAGATGTGCCATCGTGTTTTGGTTTGATGTGACTTGGGTCATGCTTACCAACACGTTTTGAATCATCACCTTAGGACACATGTTCTTAGTCACATGTTGTAGATGTGTTCAGTTTCCTGCTCGTGACATGCTTGAACACATGCTCAGGCACAGATTATTGTCATGTGGCAGGCTGCCATGTGTTCCTGCAGTGTGTTCATCACATGTTTGGTAGTGTTTAGTCGTGGCTGCAACCTGCTCTGGCCTGTTTCATTACATTTCTGTGGTCACGTTTGTCAAGTTCACCTCTGCTCCTCGTGCTTTTATGACATGGTGACATGTTTGACAGGCTTGGACACATGTTGTCATTACGTGTTCTGTTGTCACCTGTTGCAGGCACATGTTTTGGAATGTAGTTTGCATGTTTTTGTTACAAGCTGACATGTTAAACTGTCATGTGTCCATATGCTTGGTCACATGTTGGTTCAGGTGTTCATCCTGCAGTGACATGCCCAAACAAGTGCTTTGTCACACTTGGCACCTCGTTTGTCATGCGTTGGTTAGGTGCTCGGACCCGTGTTCTGTTGCATGTTTGATCAGACATTAGTTCACATGTCTGGACACCATGTCTTCACTCATGTCTTCTAGACACCTGTTTGGCCATGTGTTGTGACATACGTGTTCTGGATCTGTTTTTAGACACTGACATGTGACTGAACATGCGACCAAACACGTCTTTCTGCTGTTTACATGAGTGCTTGACCGCATGTTTGATCACATTTCACCCCATCTCTGATTTGACATTTGACCCTTCCACTCCTCCTCCCACGGCTCTTTTCTGAAATGAGCATTTTTCAGTTAGCATCTTCTGTATTAATGTGCTGTTTATTTCTCAACCCAGCCTTGGCAGTCTGAGGAAGAAGGTTCTTGGCTCCGAGAATATCCCGTCACCTTGATGCAGTTCTTTCGCTATTTGTATCACAATGTGCCGGACCTCGTTTCCTTGTGGATGAGCCCAGAGTTCCTGTGTGCACTGGCAGCAACTGTTTTTCCTTTCAATATACGACCTTACTCTGAGATGGTAGGAAATTCAGTGAGTCGTGTCCACTCCCCCCCCCTTCTCGAGTGCTGTTTTTGAGGATTTATCAGTTAATAGTCATGTGAAGATAAAGCTCTGTTTGCTGTGCAGAAAAGGATGGTCTTAAAGACTGGGCTGGAAATTTTGAAACTGAGAGGAGTGCATGTTCAACTGAAAGGCAGTTGCTGCACAATGACATCCCAAACTTCACTTTAGGGGAAAGTACACTGTTTATTTGTTTACTAGTAGGCCAATTCTTCACATAGGAGAACCAAGTTAGCTCAGATTTACAAAAGGAAAAAGATCAAGTCAGCTTCTCTTTCTCCTCTCCCTTCTGGAGGATGTGATAAAATCTAAAACTGCTTTCTCCTCCCACTTCCCACTTCTTTTGCGGCTTAACTAACCATGAAACAATGCTCGTCTTACCTGGAACTGCTGAGTTCAAGCATAGGAGAGGGTGTGAATTCAGCTTTGATTGCATTGCTGCCTTAAGCAGAACTATTGCAGGGTATTAGTTTATGTATCCTTTGAGCTAAGTGTTACTTACAAGTAATGCTATTTCTAGAGCATGAAAGAGAAGGAAACAAACAGTTATTGTTAGCTGGCATCTAAAAGTAATTTCACTATAGTGGATAGTTAGGTTACAGGCCAGCAGATGACTAGGGAAGATATAAAATACTTTGGAAAATACTAATTGCTGATATACTGTCTTTTCTGTTATGAATAGAAACAGGTGATCAGTTTTTAAAGGTATATGTTGATGTGTCTCAAGATGATTTATTTTGCTTTTATGTTCAACTTGCACTTGAAGTAGATGCTAGGAGTTCAAAAAAAAAAAAAAGTGCCGTTTACAAACTGGTAATGCTGACTTGGCGTTCACTTGTATAAAGATTTTAGAAGAGCTTTGTGTCTCCGAGCAGTTTTTTAGTTCTTTAAGTACTAAGTACCTTGAAACTTTGTGTATCTGCCTGACAGCTTGAGCAATTCACCATTTGAAGGCTCTCTTGACTCCAAATCTTTTTTGCTTCTCTAGCATTTCTGTCTACCCGAATGAGTTGGACTATTCAATCCCATATGAAATAGATGAAAAACAGCTAGGTATAGCAACAAAACACTTTAGCCCAGGTTCAGCCTTGAGACAAAATTCTTAACTGATCTTCCTGCCTTTCTGAGATTTGCCAGTAAAACCAGAAAGCCTACAGCTTTGGGTTTCTCTTCATTTATTGGGAATCTTCTCATACTGAAGCAGGCAAGTGTTCAAAACATTTGGTTACTTCATATGGAAGCTGGTGATGGAATAAGCCTTTTTCAGGGAAGTCATATGGTCTCCTCCTGTATTTGGAGGAGGGCATTATATAAAAACACTCAGGTTGTGTGATGGTTTGGTTTTTTTTTTTGGACTTGGCCACTTGAAGTACTGGGAAACTAGCTTACCCATTATTGCACTCTGGTGAAGGTACTGCATTAAAAAAGAAAAGGCTCAATGCCCTTTTGCTACTCTGTCGCACTAACTTGATAGCTTTTTTTAGTTGGCTTCTATCATGGTTGTTTTTAAACTGCTTTAGTTACCAACTTTTTCAGAACTTTTATTTTTTGCAATGAGAATATATATTTTTTGCATAGTATTTAGAAATTGCCTGAGAAGTTCTTGTTGGTTATTATCTCCCATGTGAAATGTGATCTCTGGCTCAGGTAACTCATGTCAGCCTTTACTGAATTTTTTTTTTTTTTTTTTTCCTATGGCAATCAAAATAGAGTTTGGATGTTTTGCCTGTCATGTGTTAGGGACCTGATCCTGAACATAATAGTGTTGCAAAAAGGGCTTATTAGGTAACCAAATATGAAGTGAACAGCCTTAGAAAGGCAAGTAAAGAATAGCGGAGCAAAAGGACTGCTGCTAGTTAGCTCAGCTCTGGAGTTTTGATATGCTGTTTTTCACAGGTCACTGATCTTGATGATGAAGTTGGGTCCCCAGCTGAAGAGTTCAAAGCCTTTGCAGCTGACTCTGGCATGAACAGGAGCCAGTCAGAGTACTGCAATGTTGGCACCAAGACATACCTAACTAACCATCCTGCCAAGAAATTTGTGTTTGACTTCATGCGTGTGCTGATAATTGATAACTTGTGTCTCACACCAGCCAGCAAACAGACTCCACTGGTAGATCTTCTGCTAGAGGTAAATTTGATTTTTATGATTTGAACTAACTGTGACGCTTTTTTCCTCCTCAGTGTTTCTCTCTATTTACCTTTGCCTGGCATTCAGTAGAATCTTGGAAATGGTCATTAAGTAAGAGTTACAAAACAGGAACGTCATTGTCTCATAAATAATAGTTTGCTTGCTGTTGTTTAACACCTTGGAAAACCTAAGAAAGCAAACACCAGAGGGTCAGCCTCCCTTTCAGAATGCCTTCTGGATTTTTTCTCTTCCCCCTGGCATTTGCATATATTGGTGACAACCTTGCCTGAGAATACAATCTGCATGATATTTACGCTTTTTTTTCCTTTTCTTGCTGTGCTCTGTTCTCCCCTACACGAGTCCTTCTATCAGTTATGTCTGTGGGCTCCTTAACTTTCATTTGGCCAGTCAAATGGCTCTGTTAGTTGCTGCCCACATAACTGAATACGCTGTGTCAAGGTTTTGTTTCTCTTGTTTTGGCGTCTTAGTCAATAAGTCCTTATGTCTGGAACTGCAGGAAGTGGGTTGTAACATTAGATGATCAACAGTGCAGCATAAGAAGTGGTAGCTTTCCTCAAGTTTTATTCTTGCGGAGTATGATTCCTTTGCTATATATCCATTAGCCTGTGACAGCTGTATTGGTTTTGCTCAAAATATAAAATCCCTACAAATCCCTGAAGAAATATTAAGGACTCGGTTTTATTCGTGTTAGATAAAAAGAAGTGGCAGGATATCTGGTGCCATATGCTATAAAAATTCACAGAATAACTATATCATCTTTCTGTAAAATTCTCTGTTAAAGTTTGTGACACCTGTGGAAAGCAGCCTTCTGTTAATGGTTAGGCAGGCAATGAGGAGTCAGACTACTGCTTAACTGCCCTACTATATCCACACCATCTTCAGACAATGTATTTTGAAACGATCAGTTCTCATCAATCCACATTCTCCCACGACGTACCTATTTGTTACCTTATCCACATGCTGCTCTGTCTCCCTGATTCCTTCAACGGCCGTAGGAATTTTGGAGCATGCTTATGTTACCTAGCAAATTTCCTGAGGTAGCTGGGCATCTCTTTGCTGTCGCAAAGTAAAAAAAATAAATTGGCAAGAGATGCAGCTTTACATAAACATCAGGAAGCATATTTGAGGCCATGGTCAATCTTTCACGGTTGCTTTGCTGCTGTTTTCGTCTGTTACAACTTGTCAGTGTTAGTTACTGCTCCCTCAGCATAAACAGAGGACCGGATATGTGCACGCTGCTAAGCTGTTACAGTGCAAAATGAAGCAGGTTCAATTAAACAGCCCTAGAAAATACTAAAGCACAAAGCGGAGCCTTCAGCTGGGTAAGATTATGTATTCTAGTACACTACGAGGTGATAGAGTTTTTTCCTTTGAAGTGCGAAGGAAGTTATGAAGGTTTGGTACATTCATCTATTATGCAACTGTATTAAAGCTGGTGTAGTAATACACAAAAGCCCCCATAAAAGTAATGGTGAATTTACATATTTGATCTGTCCCGTTTACTCTTTGTTTACAGAAGGTGGCAGTTATATGAACTGAGGAGATCACAGTTACAAATTGGTGCACCTTTTAGGAGTGTGTTCTTTTCCATTTCCTATTATGGAAGAAGTAGATTGGCAGAAGATAAATTTACTGGATTTAAAATTGGAGTAATGCTCACACTGTAAGACAACATACAGCTGATATATACCTAATGTCCATTCCTAAGTTTTTAGATAAAGCCAAGATTCCTTACTCAAGACCAATTATTGGGGAAAAAAAAAGTGATAGTTCATGAGACATGAGAAACACAAAAATGCACCTAGAACGTCTCCTCTCCCTTTTTGCTCCCTCAGAGATACTCATTATCTTTTCATTGTGTTTTTTTTTTTAAAATCAGGCTTCCCCTGAAAGATCAACACGAACACAGCAGAAGGAGTTTCAGACGTACGTTTTGGATAGCGTGATGGACCACTTACTTGCAGCTGATGTTTTATTGGGTAATATAGCAGTATTTAATTATCAGTCTGTCTGACTTGAGGGAAGGGTTTCATGTTTTTTTATAATGTTTCTTTATTAATGTCCTCATTTGTTACAAATATAGCCTTCATCTCTCTTTTTCTGCCTTTTTCTTTGCTTTGATGTGTAAATGGTATTGCTGCGATTGCATGTTCCCTCTCGGTCTCAGTTGTGCCAAAACTATAAAACAGAAGGTATTCAAAGAAACTACATGGGATGAATCTTTTGGATATATAAGCCTGAAAAATTTCAATCCTGTCAAAAAGAAATAAAACTGGATCTTGCTGTCCTAGCATCATCTGTCTTGTCCTTCTTGCCCTGGCAGATGATCTGGAGTTTTTGTCAATTTATCATGGGTGGGACTTTTAAAAAGGGTTTTTAAAAGTCTGCTTTGTTTTCTTTTCCTTCTATTTTAGCAGCAGCCCAGAAAAAATCCTCTGGGATTAGCATTCCATTGAACCATCTACTAAAGAAATGCACAGGAAGAGTTTGAAAAGTTTGTAATCTAGATGTCAGTAGGGTGGGCTGTCCCAGCAGAGAATGGGTGTAGATGATTGTGAGGTGGCCTGTAGGAATATCACTGCTCAGGTGCCCAGCTGGATTTCACGGTGGCCTGCTGGACTTGCCAGGAGTTATCGGTCTGCTCTGTCTCCATCACAGGTGTCATGGGGCAGCATGCTTGCATGCTTTTCTCACTAGATGTACTTGTAAAGCCTTCTGCATCCCCCCCCCCACCATCATACGTTTATTTTTTTATTTTACCTCTTTATTTACTTGT
>VXAL01000444.1:60533-71308 GCA_013399475.1 Chauna torquata | reverse complement strand
TGTGCTTTTAAAACCCTCCTCCCCCCCCCCCCCCCCTTTTTTTTTCGTTACAGCAACAATTTTTCTTAATCTGGGTGCAACATATTAATAAAATAATTCCAGAATCATGTCACGTGAGGCTCTGGGTCAGGTTAACCGAAGAGTCTCCTGCCCTTGTAAGTGCTTTATGTAGACCAGGAGCAAAACCTTGGTTTCCCTGGGTGTTCCTTCCTCAGAGTTTTGGCCAGCTTCTTCCACGTATGGTGCAGTCAGTCGCTTTATGTGCAGGTGGTGCAAGAAATGAATAAATGCAGGTGAACTCCCAGCAAAATCAGCACCTGCAGTTTTTCTGTGAGAAAAACATTGGAATAGACTGCAGTACAGTTTTCTGGCATCCTTTTATGAAAGCAGTAATCCAAGTGGTGATTCTCAAATTGGGGATTGAGTGTACCCACATGTGAAATACAGTCTACCTTGAACAGAGTCTCAGGTGATGTTTTAGTCTACTGTCAGATATGAATCCAGAAAGGAAAATTGGAGAGTGTTACTGGTTAGCATACCTCTCCCAACAGTAAACAAGAGCCACTAGCAGTATCCACAGTGATTTCGTATCTCGCCCTGGTTTTCTCTGGATCTGATCTATTCCAGTAAGCATGTTGGGTTGTAATTCCATGTCAGTTCCTTTCCTTTTAGATAGCTGCAGAAGGCTAAGAAAGTGTAAAGCTGCACAATGTATTTTCTAGGGTTGCTGTGGGTGTTTGGCATGCGCCCTGCCCCTGTCGTTTTGGCCTTTTCACTGTCAATTTGTAATGATCACTTACCATCAAAGTTCAGTGTAGGTAAGCCACAAGGTTTTAGCTTTTTGTTTGACTCTTTGCTTCTCTTTTACAGAATTAGAAAGCACAGAGTAATGTCAATATACTTACGCATATTTATTCCTTTTTAATGAAGAGAGTTTTATTTTGCTGTTACCTAGGTGAAGATGCATCTCTGCCTATAACAAGTGGAGGAAGCTACCAAGTGCTGGTGAACAATGTGTTTTATTTTACGCAGCGTGTGGTCGATAAGCTTTGGCAGGGCATGTTCAACAAAGAATCCAAACTTCTTGTGGAATTCATAATCCAGCTTATTGCACAGGTAACAGCGTTCCCCTATTAGCCTGCCTGAAAAATCATTTTCACAATTTACATTAAAATCTGTGGAGTAATGTCACTAAGCAGCCTGCATACAGTTTGGGTGAGGCCTTTTTGCATGGTAATTGTGCAGCCTGGGTAGGTTGAGACTCAAAGATTTTAATTGTTCACATGCTAATGGCCTGTCTTTGGTCACCACAGAAGTAAGCTTTTCTTTCTTTTTTTTTTCTTTTGCTTTTTAGTGAGCTTTCCTAGCACATCTAGTTGGTGTGGAGTGCTTTAATGTGGGGCAGTTGAGTTAAAACTGCTTTCAGATGAAATTTTTTTTTTAGAAATCCCCAGAAAGCTTCCTAAATTTACTTTGTGAGATCTTTGGAAAGCTTCCTCATGCTCTTTTATTGTAGACTGTTGAAGACTTCTGCCATTGGAAATCAGAGGAAAATGACAATAGACTGATCTTCATAGATGTTCAAATTTTAAGTGTATCATCATGTGCTAATGTCATTTTGGCTCTCGAAATCCCTGGAACTGACACTACTGATTTTGAAAAATCAGCATGGGTCAATTTGTGGGAAGATTATCTGCCTGTAAGTTGATTTTCTGCTGCCATCTGATGATGGTGTTTTTTCTTTTTTTTCCTTCTTTTTTCTTTTTGTTTGTTTTACTTTCCATCAGTCAAAAAGAAGATCTCAGGGACTATCACTGGACGCTATTTACCACTGCCTGAACAGGACCATCTTGTATCAGTTCTCAAGAGCACACAAAACTGTTCCACAGCAAGTGGCTCTCCTTGATTCCTTGAGGGTCCTTACTGTGAACAGAAACTTAATTTTGGGACCTGGAAATCATGATCAAGAGTTCATCAGTTGCCTAGCTCACTGCTTGATTAATCTGCATGTGGGAAGGTAAGTATCTCAGACAGAAGTTTATTGCAGAACCAGGGCTGTGAAGTATAAAAATCACCTGTTCCCTCTCAGCTCTGACACTCACCTGGCAAAATAAGTGAACAAATTCTTGACAACTGTTTGTAACTTTCAAGCCAGTGGAATGCAAGCAAGCTGTAGCGATTCATTTTGGGGAGGAAAAAAAAAAAAAGAGGTTTTGAGGAGCCTAGGTTTAGAGAATGGTCTTACCTCCTTTTACACATGTATTTTGAAACACTAACACAAGTGCTTGTCTAACCATTTTGTTATTACGCTTTGACAGTGTGAAATCTTTTTAAGGTGGAAAGAAACTCTGGTGCTAAGTAATTAATAGTCAAGGGGATCTGTTACTAGATTTACTGTCTATTGAGTCATTTAGTATGTATTTTGTATCTTAGTAATTGGATGTATAAGTTTGAGTAATCCAGTCAGGAATTAAATCAAATGGACACGACAACTGCTGGTAACACCCACTTGTCTGCGTTGCTACAAAAGCCTGACTGGCATTTTTGTTTTACTTGCCAAAGAGTTGTAGGACTTGGGTTTTATCCAAAGACGCTTGGGAAGCATCATCAGCAGAAACCCTAATGTTCTCCACTTGTGGCTTCGACCATATTGTGTTTCTTCAAATATTTCTGCTTCTTCCAGTGACATGACATCAGTGTCCATGTCATGTCCTTTTTCAAAAACCTTCAGTTCAGCTTGTGACTGGAGATCATCAGAAATCAAGTGGACAGAAATGAAGATACATTGCTGTAGCAGCATACGTTAATCTTTGTAGTACCATCATTGGGAATCAAATGCTTTAGCTTGTATTTGTTTCTGGTTATTGTTAATTCACTGTGTCTTTGCAGCAATGTTGATGGCTTTGGATTGGAAGCAGAAGCCAGGATGACAACTTGGCACATAATGATCCCCTCTGACATAGAACCAGATGGAGTCTACAATCAAGATGTCAGTGAAGGTAATCTGAGTGATGAAGCCACAGATGTCTGCTAATGCTGCTTCTTTATTTTCATCAGTAGTCTTTTACTACGGTTATTCTTTGGACAGGAGTGTGTGTATAAATATATTAAAAACAAACAAACAAAAACCACTTAGAAACACCAAGACAGACATATGTGGGATAAGCTACTGTTTTGTAAAAATAGCAAATGGTCTTCATTTTTTACTGGACATGCACCAGAATTAGAAATACTGCTTTATATGCACCGAGTTGAATGCAATGTAAATGGGTCATTTTAATTGTGCACCATGTTTCTCTATCAGCTGAATCTTACAGGAGCATAGTTAAGACATAACTGGTATAAGAAGTAAAATTATTATTCACTGGAATCATTAGGATCTTCCTCTCAAGGGAGATTTATGAACTGGCTGTGGAAGAAAGGATTGTGGTTTTGTTCGTTTTGTATGTATATATTTACGCAGGCATGTGTTAATGCACACAGACATAAAAAATATTAATGCATAATCTGTGTATGGAATTATGTATGTGTATATAGGCTGTGTATATCTAAGATTCTTACTAATCTCATTTTGTTAATATACGTGTGGATGTGGGAGAATAATCACAATTAATTGGAGCCAATGTTTCAGATTCACGGAGAGAAAAATGCCAAAATTAACTTCTAGATACTTTCTAATAGAGTACAAATGCAAAAAAAGACAGTCTGGTAAAATGCATTTCACAAGTCCTGCAAGGGAAGAACGTGGAGTGTAATAAGCACCACAGAGAACTTGCTATTTGTGGTCTTGTACCTATGCAGGTCGCCAGCTTCTTTTAAAAGCCATAAACAGAGTGTGGACAGAGCTGATTCACAGTAAAAAGCAGGTTTTAGAAGAAGTTTTCAAAGTGACACTACCTGTCAATGATCGTGGCCAAGTGGATATAACTGTTGCAAGACCTTTAATTGAGGAAGCAAGTTTAAAGTGTTGGCAAAATCATTTGGGTAAGTGCAACTGAGGATTTGCCTGTCCTGAATGGTAGATGTTCCTAGAGCAAACCACATGCATCAGATGTTTTAATATGGACTTACCTTTTGTGTATTGTTAAATACTTCAAACTGTTATAGTTTAACATCTCTAATTCAGAAACAGTACCAGGAATACGATACGCCCTGCTATACACAGGGCCTTTATTCAACACTTTTGCTGATCTCAACAGCTTCCTGTGTTTGTGTGTGAGCACGTACCAAATAGCATCTTGTGGATTACAGTGGTGGAGGACAGGTTCATTTAGCAACTTTCCATGAGCACTTGGCGTGGTGACCTGTTAGACCTGTCTCAGGATTGGTTGTGCCAGGCAGGGAGGGAACCCCTCTTAAGCATGTCCAGGTGCAGCCTATGGACCCTCCCCATTGTGATGTGATTGGAAATGTGCGACTGAACAGCCCTTTTCTAGCAGCAGTGATACTAGGACTTCTCCTTGGCAGTGACGTCTGTTCAGCATAGGAAGCACCTTTGCAGGAAAAGGACCTAGGAATCCTAGTGGACAAGTTCAGCTCTAGTTAGCCATGTGCCTGTATAATGAAGGCCAACTGTTGCTGGAGTGAATTAGCAAGAGTTCAGACAGCAGATACTAAAAGTTCATCTAAAATTCAGTGGCCATGCTCCTTTGACAATGGAATGGCTCTGAGGTTAACCTGGATGTATAGAAAGTGATTCTGGAAATGTAGAGTACTTGGTTTTCTGGTCCCTGTACTTCTAGATGTGGTTTGTCCCTGGCTAATGTTTGCTCGTGTTTCCACAATCTTGCTGATAGTCGATATTGTTTAAGAGAGGGAAAAACAAACAAACAAACAAAAAAACATTTTGAGTAGAGTCAAGGATCTTTGGAGAATTTGTTGCTTTAAGAAAGTAGTAGTGGTTTTAAAGGAAGAAAATAATGGAAGCACATATTTTTTTAGTCAAATTTAACTGACATAAAGTGAGATCCATTAGCTGAATATAGGGAGAACATGAAAATGCTGAGAGAGCTGAACTAATCTGATTTTTTTCTCAAGTTTTAAAGTAAGCGTGTCAGTGTTTGTGGACTTGACTATCAACTGGGATGGCTGTATGTTCACAAATAAGTGTAGCAGCCCACATAAGTTCTCTGCTCAGAATGGCATACTTCTACTGACAGACTAGGTAGCTAGGTCATGATGCAACCTAACGTACTGCAACTGTACCTGCTTGGGTTGGGGGAGAGGGACAACAGTGACCACACACTCACCTGGGCTACTTTTCACTAGTGTCTACCATTTATAGCATAAATGATATAAATTTGTTTATTTTGTAACTGTTTTGAGAGAAACTGTTTCTGTGGATACTATCTCCATTCTTTGGAGTGCCCATCTTGTCTTTAAGGGAGGCAGTTCAGCAACATTGAAATTGGTTGGGGTGTGGAGGGGAGGGTAGGTGACAATTTTGTTATACATATCTGGTTTTCAGTTTATCACATGAGGACAGCGTTCACAGCTTACAGACCTTGATTTTGATAATCAATGAAAGGAGTCACAAATCTGTTTCTCGTGCTTCATTTCAAAATGAGATAAAAAAATCTCAGATTTCTTTTGGGAATCTTTTCTTCAAAAAAAAAAAAAAAGGAAAGAAAAAAATCAAATAGAAACAAACAAAACACACCCAGACAAGCAAACAAGCAAAACTCTTTTAGAGCAATAGTAAAGATTACTGTTTTTAGTGAAACAGCAATGACAATGAAAAAAGTTAAAGGAAAAAAAACCATAACATGTAATCCTTGTTTTTTAGCCCATGAGAAGAAGTGCATCAGTAGAGGGGAGGCCTTAATTCCGACCACACAGTCCAAACTTTCACGAGTTAGCAGTGGGTTTGGCCTCTCTAAACTAACTGGTTCCAGGAGAAACCGGAAGGAGAGTGGGCTCAATAAACACAATCTCTCTACACAGGTAACTGCACTCAATAAAATGCAGTCTAAAACCCAGCATTGTATGTTCAGATTATGGTAAATACTGCAATATAAAGAATCTTTCAGGATGTGAGGTGGTATCTGGTGCTTGGTTTTTCCCCTTGTTGAATATTGAGACTGGACATTCTTGCTTCTGCGTGTCCTAATCCAGCAGGCGCATCTGCCTATCTGTAACATTAAGCCAGGAGTTAAGCTCTTTAGTTTTATATAATATATATGTAATGCTTTAATGCTTTGCTAGTCTGGGTCTTCAACTCAGTTTGTCACACTGCTTTGTAATGGAAACCAAGATAGATGCTTGTTCTTTTTCTCATCTTACTGCCAAGATGATGCGGTTTGGGAAAATCCTTGTAAGCATATTTTATATATTGTGACTAAACAAATACTGCTTTGCACTATTTTTATTTTACTACAGAGAAGAGTTCAACAAAACATTATGTGATGGTGAAATTGTATGTTGACTTTTCAAACGTGCCTGCATTTAAAAAAAAAAACCAACAACAACAAAAAACAACTAGACCAGAGGGATAAAGCTGTGTGTTCTCAGTAGGACAGTACCTGGTTGGGCATCGCAAGGAGTTTGTATAAAATATTTAAGGCATTGAAAACAAAGGAAAGATGGGTCTCAAAGTTTTGGAGGATTGAGTTCTTATTGTAATCAGCACTTGAAACAGTAGGCAGACTTTAGGTCATGGAGAGCAGGTGTATTCCTGCCACAAGGAAACGTATAACTCCTATTGACTTCATCAGGAGTTATTTGTGTCCTCTGTAAGTGGAAAAATAGCTTGCCTTTTCACTTACTCATCTTAAAATTATGCAGTGGCTTTAATATAATAAAGAATTCTGAGTGTTCTCAGTCCTTTTCCTGGTGAACAGGCATACACGTTAAAATGAAAAGTAAGAAACCTACAAACTGAGCTGACAGTAACTGTTGCCAGACATATCAACAGAGGGAGCAAAGCGTTAAAACAACTATTTCAGTACAGACAGATGAGTGCTGTGAGGGTTTCCATCAAATTGGGCAGCATCCACAAAATATTACTGCTTTTCTCTGTTTTCTAGTAATATTTGTCAGCTAGTGCCTCTCTTTAGCTGTATGGGAATGTTCTGAACCATTAATCGTGTGCTTTTAATATTTACCAAATGTTTGCCAGTTTCTTTTAAAGGATATCCCTATACATGAGTTTGCTGCCTTAAAAACAAACAAAACCCCCGCCAAAATAAAACAAAAACAAACATAAAACACCCCTGAAAATGCTGTTGCATGCAGTAGTTTGAAATTAATCCAAAACATTTTTGTAAAGAAACTAGTCTTTGTGAGCAAGTTAGCACTGTGATTTACTCATAAACTTTCCATTCAAACAAAACCTGCCTTTTACAAAGTCTGATTCTGTCCGTCCCCTTATCTTTCTATTAGGAAATTTCCCAGTGGATGTTTACTCACATTGCAGTGGTTCGGGACCTGGTTGATATGCAGTATAAGGAATATCAGGAGGTATGGTTCAGAGGATTACCTGAAACTGGTATTTTTGACGTGTTAGGTTGTACAGATCCTGTTTCTCAGTATGTGGCTTATAAAATATTAGCAGGTTGGTGGTGAAATGCTTGAATGTATAGATACAATTGTTATTTTAAGAGTGTTTTTTTTTTTTTAATGCAATCAAATAAAACTAATCTTGATTTCGCTGCAGCAGTAGTACCTAAGTTAAATCATCAGTTTTTTGTACACTGTTTTAGAAAGCCAGCATATTCTGGCATGTTTCTATTTAATTTCTTTTTATTCAAAGGACTACTTAAGCTTCTTGAAAAAAAAAAAAATAACAAGACAGGGAGAAACCTTGTGTACAAAAACTACTTTTATAGTAGCACAAACAAAATTTTATGGTACCTTTTTCTAATCATGTGGCGATAGAAAGTAGCTACCATGTGCCTTCTAGAACAAAATCATTGCACCCTGCATTTTCATCCAAACATCCCCAAAGTCATTTTGTTCAAAGCAGTTACTGAGGTGCATTCAAATAGTCTAAGAAATCAGCTTCCCAGAGGAACAAGTTATTGAAAGCAATTAGCAAAAATCCACCAGATAAGCTTTGCTTCATTTAATTTCTCTCTTCCGTTTAAGTGTAGGCAGGAAAAGCTTCCAAAGCTATTTTTTTTTAATTCCTAAAATCCCTTTTCAAAATCAGTGTATTAATGTTGCATTTTTTTCATGTTTGCCATTTACAAATACATTCAAGTAGAGTTTTAAAAAAAAAAAAAGCAGAGCTCATTTATTTTCTTTCCTCTTCTGCTTAGAGGATTACAATGTGAACCTTTTATAGTAGCTGAGAGTGGAAATCTCATTAGAGTGTATTACAAAATGCTACTAGAATTTTCAATTGCAAGGTTTTCTGAAGTGAAAATGTCTCTGCTCACATCAGATGCAGGCTTAAAAACACCGCTCTTAATGCATATACAAATGTCTTTGTATTCAGCGTCAGCAGAATGCCTTAAAATATGTGACGGAAGAGTGGTCTCAAATTGAATACGAGTTACTACGAGAGCGAGGTCTGTGGGGTCCCCCCATTGGTTCCCATCTTGACAAGTGGATGTTGGAGATGACTGAGGGTCCCTGCAGAATGAGGAAGAAGATGGTGCGAAATGACATGTTTTATATTCAGTATCCCTACATGCCTGAAGCTGAGCAAGAAGCAAACTTGCTGGTAAGTAATTCAGGATTTTATTATGAGTAATTTTATGCCCTATTGTAAAATCCACTTATTTATTTATTTATTTAAGTTTCTGTTAAGCGTATTTTACTCTGGATTACCAACATGCCTGTAAGTCCTAAACGGTTGGTAAGGTCCAGCTGTTCTTCACAGTATGTTTAGGGGAGGGACTGAACTGCTCAGCTGAAAACTTGAGTGAATTTGGAGACTCTGCAAGTTCCAATGTGAGATGTGCTGTGTGTGCATCAGCTAAGTGAGCGTGCCAGTGAACACCAGAAGCGTCTTCGTGAGCAGCAAGAGGCTATAAAATGCCATACCTGCAGATGGGAGGTTTCAGTACGAGTTCTTGGCCTAGTGCTAGATAACAAATGAAAAAGAGATTTGAAGAAAAGCAAAAACCAAGCAGGCCTGTGGGCCTTGGTTTGGGTGCACTTATGAAACCTGCTTTCACTGAAAGTCTGTGAATATGAACATGGGCTACTTAGGCAGAAATGCGTGTGGCTTTTGAAAGCTTACAAGTTAGTTTCTGTTCACTTTGGAACACTGTCTTTAAGGAATGGAGCAGTCTTGATTGCATCTTTTCGGGTATGCATGCAGGATTTTTTTTCTCAAATGAAGAATAAGTGTTAAAGTACTTAAGACGCACAAACAAAAAATAATGTACAGCCAACTTTACACCATTAGATATATTTGTCTACTTGCAATCTGACGCAGAACAGTTTTAGTGACAGTTAAGTTCACACAAAGCAGAGAACATACCGTCATACCTTCTTCTCAGAAGTGATCTTTTTCTGATGCGTATACTTAATGCCCTGTTTTCAGTCTGACCTCTCAAGTAGACTTCCTGAGACATCTGATGATGCCATTCCTCAAAAGGTAAAGAAACAAACACACTGAGAGAATGTAAAATAATTACAACGTTTTTTTTCTCCTGCATGTTGGGCAATCTTAACAAGGCTTCTACATTTGGCTTTCAACTTGCTCTTTCAGTAAATATTTCCAGGCCTAAAGGCATTGTTTTCTGTATTCACGTTAGAAGATGTTACTGTGCTGTCCTCAGCCTTCACCTAATACAACTTTCTGTAGATCTTACCTTCTTTGCTGCACACTAACAGGCTGTGTTGGGCTGTGCTGTCACTGTTCTCACTGTGTACAGAGTTGTGGCTTGGGGTCTGAACTAATGGTCTATGGAACATGTTTAGTAATGGGCAACATGATCATTGGGAAGCACTTGCTAGGAAAATGTATCTTTATTTCAAAGAGGGTCTGGCAGGCAGGGTTTTCTCCCATTTTGGATCGTAATAGGCTGAAAGAGGCCCATTTTTGTTAGCGCCACAATCGATTTTGTCTTTCCTGACTAGACAGTCAGTGATTTTTATTATTAATGATATGTACACATTTGTTTCAAAATATGAATCCTGCCTTAAAAGTAACAGACTTGTTGGGAACTGGCCACACTGCAAGCATTTCCGTGTTACGCTGCTTCTCTACTAAATGGCATTCACCGTCTTGCCCATCACTAAGTATAGCGCAATGTGCATTCACTGATTTTTGAATTACATTCAACAATAAACTAGTATACATAAATGAAAGTAATTGTTATGTAGAATATCAAATATAAATTGTTACTGTTTTCTTCATGTTAGCAGTGCTGCTTTGGATTTTTCTTTGTAGGCTATACATTACTACAGAGGTGTTAAGGAATGACAACTTAGTCAAGCATAAGTCAGCAAATTAGATCAGTGCCTTACATGTTTGATTTTTGGGGCAGCCAATTTGACCTGAAATAATGAGTCTCCACATTGCTGCTTTTAATTGCTTAGTCATCCCAAACATCTACTTGTAATAAAGCTGATTTTTTTTAAGGGTCACTTAGTTTCCCACTACATCATCGTACAGATGAACAACAACAACAACAAAGAAAATCACATTTTTTGTATTTCCAGTTACTACTGCAGAAGTGAACAGGGGAAAATCTTAATTGAAATGGCAACAGATATTCTGCAATTGCACATATCTTAAAGCATTGAACTGCATTTATAATAATATTCTGTAAGTAGCCCAATCTAATTTGAAAAAACATGGGGAATAATGCTTCAAAGTA
>VXAL01000444.1:9424-60398 GCA_013399475.1 Chauna torquata | reverse complement strand
ATAAAAACAATGGGTTTTCTTCCACCTAGGTGCATCAATTTGTTTTACTGTGGGAAAGGTTCTTGGCTCTGTAATAGCTCTTATCCCCACCTGTATCTCCAGTGATGGTTCTGACATTGTCGTCATTTAGCGGTTACTTAGATTTATAATATTACCTCCATCAATGAGGAACGTAAGATTTAACATGCTTAAAAAAACAACAACAACAACAACAAACCGTTTCCATAATAGAGTGTATCATAATTCATTGCACTTACCCAAAGGTACAAATGATGCTTGATGAATTACTTCACTTAAATTGATCCTGTTGTGCCAGTTTCCTGCCTGCAGGCCCTCAGACTCTGTACTTAAAAAAAAAAAAAAAAACAATTAAGAATTTTTGAGCCTTAAAGTCAGGTCCCTGGCTGCTCTTAGTTCATATCAGCCTCCACTTATTTTCATCTTTCCTTGAGGCAAATTTTTATTTAAGCTACTGCCTAGCAGTGAAGTCAGCTATCTAATGTATGAGCTGCACATGCTATAGGGAGTGATAAAAGGTTATAAAATGGCCCTTTGAGCTATCAATCTTAAGCAAAAGCATCCCACCAGTCTTCTGTGACAGTTCATAACATACTGACCACACGTATTGTTTCTCATTTTGTAGGGTTAGCAGTAGGCATTTCTACAAACCCATTACTTCACTACTTCAGTGGCTGAATCGCTCCCTTGCAAATTAGGTTATATATTGGATCTAATGAAGAGTCTCTGTTTCTGTTTGTTTTGGTGTATGGCTGCACATGCATAAAGCACTTAGTGGGCATGCCCTGTGCTGCACATGGTGTTCCTGAAACACATTCACTGAAGTGAGTGAGGAGTTGACTAAGTGATTGTGTTCAATTGCTTCTAAGAAACCTGCTCGTTACCGAAGGGCTATAAGTTACGACAGCAAGGAGTACTACATGCGCCTGGCTTCTGGAAACCCTGCAGTCTTCCAGGACACCATAGAAGAAAATACAGTGGGTGAAACTGCTCAGCAGGAGCCAGAACATGGGGAGGACACTATTGCAAGAGTCAAAGGTTAGGTCATTTCTTCTGTCTCAAACTATTTTCTTTAAATATGTCTGCCTTTATATCTTCTCTTGCATTCGCATTGAGATGAATGTAAGAATCCTGTAGGACTCTATTTTCTGTCTTAGCATTGGATCAATGGTTTTAAACTTCAAAAGGTTTTGCATAGTGAATTTTTAATGTGTTTATTTTAAATGAATCTTTGCTCTTCTTTCCCAGGCCTAGTGAAGCCTCCCCTGAAACGATCTCGCTCTGCTCCTGATGGAGGAGACGATGAGAACCAGGAGCAATCACAAGATCAAATTGTTGAGGGGAGTTCAATCGATGAAGAGGAGAAGACTGACAATACAACTTTGCTTCGACTTCTTGAAGAAGGAGAGAAGGTACTGTGTACTGCAAGCACACTAAGTGCTTACAGTATTGGGAGTTCTGCATTGCGTGTAGCAAGTGCAAATACACACCCTAAATACTTTCCATGATCTACAGCTGCAGCTGCTTAATCCTTGAAACCAAATATGTACTTGAGTTCAAAGAGGTCCTTAGGTGAAAACCCTGTGCAGGAAACATTCTTTACTTTCCTTCTACCTCCTATGGAAAAGCGAACCTGTCCTAGAACTAAAGTTGTAAGCTATCCCACGCTTGGATTGTTACCTTGTTGGCCTAGTAAGCCCAGAAAGCAAATATATGTTGAACGTATAAAAATTGTACACGACAGGCTTTCTAATTAATTGCTCTCATCATTAGAATGAAAAATCTTTACAGTGAATATTTTATCCCCAAAAGCAGTGTTGAAAGGCCACTCTGGTTATTTTGTATTTCAGATTGGCTGTCTCAAGTATACCAGTAAATAGATTTGTGATCAGAGTCGAGTGGGCTACAGGTTGTAAAATATGCCCAAGAAGCAAACTGCTAGTGGACAAGTTGGTAAACATAGAAATCTATGTTATACAGTGGAGGCTTTATTTAAACTACCTTCCTAATCGATGATCACAAAAATTATGTATATCTCCAATTAATGGGAAAGCTAGCAGAGGTTTTTGCTGTACCCACAAGTAATGTCTAGGGCTTGTCCTAACAAGGCAATTGTCTGAGTCTGAGCTCACCAACCCGCTTCTGCTAAGTGCCAGTTTTTCATTTCAGATTCAGCATATGTACCGCTGTGCTCGGGTTCAGGGCCTTGACACTAGCGAAGGGCTTCTTCTCTTTGGGAAAGAACACTTCTATGTAATTGATGGATTTACCATGACAGCCACCAGAGAAATACGGGATATTGAGACACTGCCTCCAAAGTGAGTGGATTAATAAAGAGTTTCATCAGTCTTTAATAGGTGAACAGCAGGTATTTAATGAGCCTTTTTTGAGTGGTCAACTACAAAATAATGTCAGATTGTGAAAGATCTCTGGAGCGGTTTCCTCTGTGCTCACAAAATGCTAAGTGTGGTGTGGTATATTGTGAAATAAGAGTTTCTATAACTGCACTCTCATAAGAATGAAAAGAGTAATTCTTATAATTTATGTTCTTTTTAATCACTTTCCTGTTTATGCTCCATCTACAGGATGCATGAGCCAATCATACCTAGGGGAGCAAGGCAAGGTCCAAGTCAACTCAAAAGAACATGCAGCATTTTTGCCTATGAAGATATCAAGGAAGTACATAAAAGGAGATACCTTTTGCAGGTAACTTGGACGCAATATTTGGATTGAGGTGCTGACTTTGGAATTTTTTGATGACATCATCATTTTTGAAAAGTAAAATTGGTGTCAGATCAGTGTTTGGCGAGTGAAGCTATTCACTTTGTTGAAATTGAAGTGCTTAAGTCTGGGGTCTGATCCAAACCATGTTTGGCTTACCATGGTTTAGTTTATTGGGTGAATTAGTGAATTTTAGTGTTCTGAAAAGGGAACAGCAGGTCGCACTAAACAGAATGTGCATTGCAATAATTTGGAGTCATATGTTGCTCAGCATGAATACACTGGTCTACTTCTGACCTCCAGAGGTGACAAGCAAATGTGTTAGTGGTGACCTGTGTTTGTCTTGTTTGTTTTCAGCCAATTGCAGTTGAAGTTTTCTCAGGGGATGGACGAAACTATCTTCTGGCTTTCCAAAAAGGGGTTAGAAATAAAGTCTATCAAAGGTATTGTAAAAACAAAACAAAACAAAAACCCTTAAGTTAGAACATTTAATCTGAATATTTGCAAGTAACTGTTTTGAGCCATATTTGAGCCTACAGCGATCTGACAACGAGAAGCAAATTGCAAGTGACTGGTGTGAGACGGTATGTAACCCTGTAGCAAACTTAGTACTGCACAAAAGAGTCACTAGGAAGCACTAATGCCTGCACACCGAACTTGCTGTATGTATTCAGTATGAGACATACGGCAAGGTGAATGTGGGCATAGTGAGAAAAGGACCATTCCAATTTTGGTGAAGATGTTGCATAGCTGCTCAAAATGAAATCAATAATTGTACCAAATGTGTTCTGTTTCTAAGAAGACATACCTAGGACAGACACGCTAACCTTAATCTCCTTTTAACTGCTGATACAGGTTTTTGGCTGTGGTGCCATCTCTAACGGACAGTTCAGAGTCAGTATCTGGACAGAGGCCGAACACCAGTGTAGAGCAAGGGTAAGCGATACCATTCCTCACAAGCTTTTCAAATAAATGGTGCTTACATTAAAGTCCAGATGCACTGAGGAGTATTGCAACCTCTATTTAAAACTGAGTATTACCAAATAAATAAATAAATACTGATTTTATGCTCCAGCTACTTTAAATGTTCTAATATTGGCACCATTGTTATATCTTACTACAAATAACTACATGTTATCAAGATTAACGTTATTGGTATACAGGTACATTCTGGAAGGAATTGGAGTGTCAAAACCATTTGGCTTGTCAAAGTTTTTAAAGATATTTTCCTCATCAGCAACCTGTCAGGTTTGTTTGTACATGCACTGAATTGCATGGATAGTGTGCGTTATTTTATCAGTCTGTGTTCAGAAATAAAATATGTACTGCTAAAGCAAAAAAAGGAATGAAGCCCAATTTGACTAATTGTAAAAATTAAAAGTTTTAATCTTGACACTTTGCATCATCTTGTGAAGATGTAGCCTGGATCTTACTGGTAAGTCAGAAAATGTACTTCCTTCTTCTTCCCGTTAGGTCTGGCTTGCTTAGCACTTTAGTGGGAGAAAAATCTGTTACTCAAAGATGGGAAGTAAGTATGAATTTTTTTTTGTTAAATTGCACATTTTGTAGTGATATATAATTAATGTGCCTAGGTTGTATCCCCTTGTTTGAACAGGTGCAATATACTGCTTTAGAAATTGTATCTCAGTATTTTAATTGGTTGTATTTCATGATAGCATTGTCAAACGGTAAACGGTTCTACCATTAAACATGTAAATATAGAGTAGGCATTGTAATATTGAGGTAGGTTTTACATGTTTGGGGAGAGCTGAACATCTTGGAAGTCTGGCAGCTTAGTTGGTTATTGTGAAGTGAACTCTTTACAGTACTGTTATGTCATCCCTCAGAGAGGAGAAATCAGTAACTTCCAGTACCTGATGCACTTGAACACTCTGGCGGGCAGATCCTATAATGATCTCATGCAGTACCCTGTCTTTCCATGGATCCTCGCAGACTATGATTCAGAGGTAAATAAAATATCTTGTCAGCCTTAATAGTAATCTTTTACGTGTTTGAGGCTTGCAGATACTACAGCTGGCTTGCATTGCATTGGTAAAACCGAGGCTTGTCTTTATTGCAAAACTTTTGATTTCATCTGTTTTGTAATGTCCAGGCCATGCTATCAGTGGGTAGGATATTAGAGGTGCTTGGCTGTCCCATGTGGGCAGGTCCTTGCCCACCCTGATTTTATGGATGACATTGAAGTGTGCACAGGTGACGGCCTGGATGCATAGCTTGTTCTAAGGCAGTTGCCTCTCCTTTATGTAGCAAGACTGCAGCAGTTCCTGTAAGTCTTTGCATTAGCTTTCTGCAGGATATCCTGAAGAATGTTATGCCCATGGAGAAAGCATGCATTTTTTTAAATAGAATTGGTGTTTATTTCATTTTAAAAGGAATTGGATCTTACAAATCCCAAGACATTCAGAAACCTTGCCAAGCCCATGGGAGCTCAAACAGAAGACAGGTTAGCACAATACAAGAAACGATACAAAGATTGGGAAGATCCCAATGGTAAGTAATGATATATCCTGCAGGAAGAGGAGAGAGGCATGTGCCTGCTACATGATGGGAGGAGTCATGGATTTTAATTATATGGGTCAAGAGTTCTGGATGTAGGTATACAGAGCTCTACCATGTTTTTTTTGTTGTTGTTTGCTTGTTTTTTTTTTTTAGTGGCTTAGGAATAAGTATTAAATTGAAGCAAAGGGGTGGTGTTGGTGATGATGATGTTGTTTTTAAATCTGAACAGCATACGTTTATATGCAGAAATAAAGACAAAACAGTTGCATATTCAGAACAGTTTGACTAAAGGCTGGAAGTGTGCAAGCACATACTAAGCGCGCAACCAGTTGTCTCTTTGACCAGTACAGTTTGAGTGCTGCTGAAAGACAGTGAGTTGTACAGAGGAATGGGAATACTTCTGCATTAGTAGTGCTCCAGCTTTTTCATTTCTTAGTTTAATGCATGTTTTTCTGCTAGGGAAGCAGCTTTTTCTTTGCTATTCCCCAAAATAAATACATGCAGTGTTATGTTCTTAAGTTTGTAATGCTTCAAAATGTGATGCAATTGAGTTATATGTTCTCCATTTTAGAGGTTCCTTACATATTGAAATAAAACTTGTGGTTTTGTCAAAATAGCTATTATATATGATACATGGCTTTTTTTGTGCTTTTATAGACAACACAAGCTTGTTTAACTACTGCGGTGCTGTTCTGTATCAAACAACAGCAGGTGGCCAAGACAGTCATTATCAGAAATGAATCAATATGGTCTAGGTGTATTTATGCAGACTTTTTGCCAGGAAGTTAAGACAGTAAAAGCTGTACAAAATCTGAAGCCAATAATTCTGAGATGTATTTCAGAATAAAGACCCAAACCTTTAATTACAGAGTAACCAACAAGAGTAAAAGTAAAAAGTGCTCCTTCAGCAGAAGTCACCATAGCTGCATTGGAACGTTTCAAGTATTTAAAATAAAAGATTGCTAACCATGCAGTTTCGCTGGGCAGAAGCCCATTGAATTGCGGCTACTGCACTGCAGCTAAAACTAAGTGGTGGCCGTGACAAAACAAAGTTTTCCATTTCTCAAGATTTTCTCAAAAATTCCAAATGCCAATTTTAAATGTGTCCAAGGTCACAGAGTAAATACAATGCAGCACTAGTTAGTACTGTCACCAGTAACTGCTTTATTTCCTATATGTTTATGATGTTTCATTTTCTGCAGGTGAAACTCCAGCTTATCACTATGGGACTCACTATTCATCTGCCATGATAGTGGCTTCCTATCTTGTCCGGATGGAGCCTTTTACACAGATTTTCTTACGTCTACAGGTAAAAAGTACAAGACCTCACTTACCGTTGCTTTCCTGCTGTACATTTGAGACCTACATGAAAAATATGATCAGTCTGCTTTGTTCTCATCAAATATGTTAGAAAAAATATCTTTAGTTGAGGCATTACAGGTTGGATTGGTCCAAAAATCTTTGAGGTTTTTGATGTTTCTTTGTAGAAGATGTAATGGGATTCACATTTCGTCATGTAATTTTAAAATTTTGAAAAATGTACGGAACAATATAGCACCGGACAAAAACCAAAGCAGGTTTTACTGTGAAGAAAATTACATTTCTCATCATGCTTTATTTGTCTGCTGTTGAAAGAACCATATGCCAGTTCTTCAGTTTAGTGTGGAGATGTTGAAAGATTCTTATTTCAAACGTATCCTTCTATCCCAAGAGGCAGTTCAGTACTGAGTGTTAAAATAAACCAAAATTTGCAGAGCCTGGAATCTTTCGGCAGTTTGACAGGTAACTGGGTTCATAACATTACATTTCCAATATTTTCCTAGACTGAAGCCATCAGGCAAAAAAATTTATTTTCTTTGGGATGGTATTTCCCCAGAAGAAACTAAACTTTGAAGTAGGACTAGGTGTCTCTCTTCTCAAAATTCTGTAGGTCTTTATGTCAATACTTTATGTACTAGTATTGTGTACCAGAAAGTAAAATAATGTAGCAGTTAAAATCCTTTGTGTTAGAGGAAGAAACATGCTGTGTTCTGTGGTGTATTTATTAGTCAGAATATGTTCTGGTTCACCTTCTCTCAGCACAGCAGATTTGGGTGAGATACTCCGATGCTCAGTTGCTTCTTGCTTTGTCCCACAGGGTGGTCACTTTGACCTGGCCGACCGAATGTTTCATAGTGTGCGGGAGGCCTGGTATTCAGCATCAAAGCACAACATGGCAGATGTGAAGGAGCTCATCCCAGAATTCTTCTACCTCCCTGAGTTCCTGCTCAATTCCAACAATTTTGATCTAGGTAGGCAGAAACAGCTGATAACATTGCTACAGGTGTGAGAGCAGTGCCAGACAGTCTGACATGAGAAAAGTGTCTCATCAGATGGGAAGAAAAAGATACATTTAACTGCGTGAGGAAAGGATAGATGACTTCATGTTTGTTTAATATTATTTTTAAAAGTTTGAATGCTACAGAGCTCATTGGTTCATCAGTAAGAATGCAGCAGGAAATCATTTTCTTTTGTGATACCTCTGATTCTTTTTCTTTTGGATTTATCTGCTTAAAGGTATCTTCTCAAGCAGCAAGTTTGTTTTAAGCAGTTAATAAACAGTTTGTTCTGACAATTGCTAAGCAAGACATCTAAATACTGAAAAAGTGTTTTGGTTTGGGGTGGGGTGTTTTTGTTAGTGGTGTGTTGTTGGGTTTTATGTTGTTGTTGTTGGGTTTTAACCTCTTTGAAACACTCGGATCATCAGGTTTTACCTGGATTTTCTCTGGTTTCCATTTTTCTGCATGTAACATGTTACTTCATTATGTTATTTATCATCTTCCTTACGCTGTTTTTAGGCTTTGTGAAATCTGTTTGACAGTGTTCGCTTTTAGGACTTCCTCTTAGAGTGTTTCTAAAAGTTTTGTTGAAACGTGGTGCTTAACTTTTGCGACAATAGTTACTTAACAAGAGTCAAGTTTTATACACGTTGACCATAGGAGATAAATATTCATTAGAATGTATATCAGTCGTAACAGTGGCATTAAGCTCTTCTCAGCTCTGTGCTGTAAATCAATAGCAATAAGAAAGGTGAATTAGTGATATGTTTAAACAGTCTCAAATCCTTTATACAAAATGTATTGTTAGAGATTGGAAGCACAACCTTGCAAAAACAAATAGGAAAAAAACCAACAGCACATCTCCCAAGTGTACTTCACACAGAAGGTTATGGCTATTACCATAAAAAATATTGATGTCTTGTTCATTTAGTTCCATATCTGATAATTTTAGACTGACCATCAGAAGTACTAGAAATTCTTCAATCAACATTTAGAACAACAGTAGGAAAAGTTTTTGTTCTGAACTACCGTAAAAAAAAAAAAGTGTGATATTTTAGCTTGTGTTATTTCATACTTAACCTTCTCCCCTTCCATCTGCTTGCTCCCAAAGAGAGAGAAAAACATTCAAAGCCTTATTACATTATGCAAGGAATGTTTCTATTGGGCCAATGTACTGCTTGTGCACCCATGTAAACTTGGAAGCTTGCTGGTGTTCCTCTGAGCTAGTAAGAAATGTGGGATTGTCGCTCAGCAACAAATGACAATACAGGAATATAACTGTGAGGTCGCAACAAGTTTTCAGTAATCGAAACATGCCACCATTTAATACTCAGGGTGGGAAGGGAGCTCTCTGGGACCCAGATGAATATGTGTGTGGCCAGACCATGCCCAGGAGAATGACCACTGTCCTTGGGTGTGAAGTTTGTGGCAGATACCTGTTAGCTCGGCAGGGTCAGTGCAGGAGTATTTAGCTTGTACTGTCATGCTGTGTAGCCATTCTCATGGGTAAAACAACAGTTCAGTTGTTTGATACAGACTGGTTTTTATTGTGCAGAAAATAAGTCTGGAACCAACGAGCTGTTCCACCAAGGCTTGTTGGTACAGTTTGCTGTTAAGCTGTCTTGAACCAGGATTTATTTTCCTTTAAAATATACTCAGTTGCCATGTCTGCCACTATAGACACACTAAACAGATGCCAAGTACAGAATATTTTTCCTCTCTAAAATCCAGACTCGCATTTATTCATGTTTACCTCATGAAATAATTACTAACATGAAAGTCAAAAAAAGATAAGGAATGAGCCTTGGTGCGATGATTGCTCTAGCTGCCAAGTGGACAGCTTCTTGGGCATCAGCTCCCGGTAGCCGGGCTGGCTGCTTCAGTGCAAGCTAAATCAACAGAATGGGATTTGGGTTGCCTAGTAGCTGCAAAAGACTACAGGACTGGCTGTTTTTGTTATCCTTCACATGCTGTGGTAGGTTTTTCCCATGACAGGGAGAGGAGAAGAAATATTAAGACAAGAAGTCATGTTCCAAAGAGCATTTGTTGAGAAAACATAAAGGTTTTGAGTTTAGACTTTACGTTGTGAAGTTGTAAGAAGATTGAGTAATTAATCAGCTCCCCTAGCTGGAAAAATTACATCTGCTTTGAAGAGCATACTCTGAAACAATATTGTCATCTTCAAAAGCCTTTGCAAGGAATATTTGAATTCTTCCTGTTTTTCTAGTCTTGCAACCTATCATACATGAACAACTGAGTCAGAATTTTTTCAAGTTTTATTGCCTGAGATTTAAAAATCAGACAATATTTAAAAGAAAAGTCTGAAAGGTATTTCCTTATAAAGAGAAGGTGTTAGGTTTTGTAGTTGTTATTAATTAACCGTTGCTGTTGCTTTGCGGTTTCAGTGCTTGTCTCCAAATTTTTCATTTGTTTTACAGGTTGCAAACAAAATGGCACTAAACTTGGAGATGTAATACTTCCCCCGTGGGCAAAAGGAGACCCTCGTGAATTTATCAGAGTTCATCGGGAGGTAATTTGAGTTTTAATAATGGCAATATAAAATGTCAGATGTGACTTCACACTGTGAATTAAACCCGGCTCGATTCATGCAGTCACAGCTACTAGCCAGTCCACACATTCTAGATTGATGGCTATTTGTTGCAAATGGCTGCAGAGCTGGTGTTTCCTCCCCTTCCCTTTTGGCTAGAGAGTAAGTTGAGGCAAGAAGCGCTTAAATGAAAAGTTTTATCAAAATACATTGAGAATATATCGATGTATTCTGCTTTTTTCTTTATAGCAGGTGTAGTAGACTCGACTGATGACTGACATGGCTAGTTTTAATGCATGGCCTTTGAATTTCAGGCTCTGGAATGTGACTTTGTGAGTGCACATCTACATGAGTGGATTGACTTGATCTTCGGCTATAAACAGCAAGGTCCTGCTGCAGTAGAAGCTGTAAATGTCTTTCACCATCTCTTCTATGAGGGGCAAGTGGACATATATAACATCAATGATCCATTAAAAGAGACAGCTACTATAGGATTCATTAATAACTTCGGACAGATACCAAAGCAGGTATACCATCTGCAGAACCCCTGTTTGCCAGATGATGCTCTGGTTGAAATATATTAATGTAGAAGAGGAAAGTCTTTGAGGAGTGAAACTTTCTGGGAGTGTTTGTTCATAAATATTCTTCCAGTGATATGAAACCATTTACATCTCCATAACAAATACAACAAAGATAAATTTTGAGCTTTGCTCACAAGATGGGAAATTGCTTTTTTCTGTCTTGCACCCTTAAAATAAAGGTGAAATGAATTATTGTTCAACTTTAAAAAAAAAAAAAAGGCTGAAAAGTAAGTACGTTGCTGCTGCAAAGTGTAGCACTTAATGTCAGAGGGGAACAGCAAAAGTGCCATTTCAAGGTAGAGCCTGGTGTTTAGCTATTTCAAATTATCCTGTAATAAAATTTTTTCTGTAATGACTTTTTTTAAAAAAGAGTCTCTTGGAGCTGCTGGGCTTGATCACATCTTTTATTCGGAGAACCTGTCAAAGACTCAGAATTTCAGTTATGAAGATTGACTCTTATAGGACAGCTATAGGTCCTGCGCTATTCATACACAGATAAATTTTTGTGCGTAGTGTTGAAGTTCGAGTTTGCTTTGAGAGATTATGCTAAATTGGTAAACTTAATGAAGTGTTACTGTGTGAGTTTTTAGCTTTTTGGGGAGGATTTTGTTGGTTGTTTTTTTTTTCCTTGCGTTAGACGTTGCTGTAGTTTTTTTTATCATTCAATCACATTTTTTCATGTCATGCATGAGTTTTTCCAATCCTTGATCTGGCAGAAGGCAGAGGTACCTTCAACAGTTCACTGGGAATGCAGCCTGCGTGTTGGCGGCTCTAGGCTGCAGCAGAAGCACATTTCACAACGGCCGTAGGATATTTCAGGACTGGCAATGTGGCAAAAATAGTGCAGTAGTGATAAGAGTGACGGGAGGGCAAATTTTAGGGTGTTTAATGAGCACCTGATCTGTACCAGTTCATTTGAAATTAATAGAGGGGACCCACAGCAGCTGCCAGTTGTCATAGGTTAGAATTTGACATCATCTTATGTTAATCAGTTTTGGGATTTTTGATTTCTTTACTTCAACTGCTTTTGCAGCTGGAGGTAGCTTTAAAAATAATTTGCTCGTTATATCCTAGTTGTTTTTTGTATTACTTGAAGTCTTATCAAAATCTTTGCTGTAAATTATTGGTGAATACCGAATAGTGAATCCATGAACACTGAGAACAGTTAAGTAGCTGATCTGTAGAATTTTTAGAAGGTGAATTGGACACTACTGATCTTTTTTAAGATTGTGCTCTTACAAACCTGTAATTTTTGATCACGAGTAATTTCTTGATGAATTTCAGCTCTTTAAAAAACCACACCCTCCAAAGCGTGTTAGAAGCCGTTTGAATGGAGAGACTGTGGGAACCTCTGTGCCCCCTGGTTCCACAAATGACAAGATTTTTTTCCATCATTTAGACAATCTGCGGCCATCTCTTGCACCAGTGAAAGGTAAAATGTAAAACCACAATATTTATTCCTGTTTCTTTCACAGAGCTTTCAGAGTTTGTGAGATAGCATTTCTCCATATTTTATTTTTCTTCCTAATACTCATAATGCCTGTACTTTTGAGAGACAGACAAATTTATAATACCCTAATGCTCTAAGGTTGTTCTTACTTACCTTAAAGTATACTTGGAAAGTGCCAAATTTGTGCCAATTTGGTGTAACTCTTTAAAAGAGAGGGATAAAATTGGGTCCAAGCATCTCTTTAAAGCTTTAATTTGATCAAAAAATGTTTGAAGCAAATTCCAATGGTGTCTGAAGGATATTCAGGCTGCTTTGTTTCCGGGCCTGCGAAGGCCTCAGTTTTTGTGATTTGCTGTAGCAGAAGGATTGTTTTTCTCAGTGCCAAGAAATACTGAGAATTTTGGCAGGAAACGGTGCTGTTGGTAGCTGCACTGAGACTGAAAAAGTGGGTTTGGGGATCATATCTGACAGTGGAGTGAACTAAAGTTAATTGTCTGTGGGGTAGGTAAATCCTGTGCAGTGATTTTTTTCTAGTTGATTAAATGAGTCGTGCACGCTGTAAAGAGAAAAGGATGTACTGTTACACAGAACATAGCAGGGCTATACTTGAGGATGGGAGACAAGAAACCATTAATCTATATTTGCAAAACTAGATTAAATAAATAAATAGGAATGCAGCCTGTGTGAATGTTTGGCCGAGGTGTTGGCACCAATACCAAAAAAAATTACTTTTAATTGTGCTGAAAATGGTACAATCACTTCTAGTGAACAGAAACATCGAAGAGATTAATTACATCTGTGCCTTGTTAGGCTTGAAGGACACCTCGTGCAGCATTGCAGGTGGGACCAGAGCAATTGTATAAACAATACGAAGATTTGGCTTTTGCAGAGCAACAGGTACTTAATGGGATCGGACAGTATCTGTCTGCCATAACAGACAACTCTATCTTCTTTTCTAGAGCTCAAGGAGCCTGTGGGACAGATCGTGTGTACTGATAAAGGCATTCTGGCAGTAGAACAGAATAAGGTTCTCATCCCACCTGCGTGGAATAAAACTTTTGCTTGGGGCTATGCAGACCTCAGCTGTAGACTGGGTACCTACGAGTCGGACAAGGTTTGTCATCTGAATTGGTTTCAGTGCTGAATGTACTAAAAGCAATTGGTATTCAGTAGTGAAAGAAATCTAAAAATGGAAGCTTAGTTAGCATGTGAATGAAATAATATTTGCTTGTACTGCTTATGTCTTATTGCTCCCTATCCGGTCATCTTCATCAGAACATGGGCAGAATGATATGAGCTAATTCATAGTAATTTTTAACAAGTCTGTAAAACAAACAACAACAACAACAACAAATCATGCCATCGTGGTCTCTCAGGAGGCGTCTTATTGCAGAGGCTGGAATTATTTCTGTTTGAGGAAAACATGTAAAAGCGGCAGCAGCAGTATCTTAGTTACTTAATGGTCTGGTATGCGGGGTAGCAGTCAGGCTTTTATTTTTGTCCTACCAAACTCTAATCCTGCAAGTAATTCTTCTTTGTTTTCTTTATTTCCAGGCAGTAATTGTTTATGAATGTTTGTCAGAATGGGGTCAGATACTGTGTGCCATTTGCCCCAACCCCAAACTAGTTATCACTGGGGGAACAAGCACAGCGGTGTGTGTATGGGAAATGGGCATCTCCAAAGAAAAAGCTAAAGCCCTCACACTGAAACAGGTAAAAATACAGTAAAGATGCCTATTACCAAATTATGTTCCAAGATCAAAGGAAATCTGAAAGGGGTATTGTTCACATAGTAAGCTTTGCAACCGTGACTTGAGTAGACCTTTGGAAATCCGAGTAGTCAAGGTACTGATCTGCACTGAAAATGGGCAAACTGTCTCCTTAAAATTGCATTATTTTGAGGATAGTTGACCAGCAGGAGCTTTTTGGAGAGATGGGGACTTGGGTAGCATTGTTAACAAAAGTATACATTTGTGTTTTGTATGAAATAATCTGCATTGTTGTAGTGTTGTGTATAAAATACATCCATCTGAAAACTGTGTCAGGGAAGGCAGTGAAGGAGACTGGCTCAACTGTTCATTTTCCTTTTTCTAATTTTTTTTAAACTACTTCTGTCTTTTCTTTTGGAGTTGTTATATTTATATTACATTTCTGGGCAAAACTCTGCTCTTTCTGGCAGTAATGTGATGTTTGTGGAGCACAGTGTACTTGTTCAGGATAGCCTTATATTGTTTTTGTTTTGTTAATTCAAAACATCAACTTTTAATACAACAAACAAGCACCTGTGGTTTTAAGACGGTTGCCGTTAAGTGCAGAGGCAGTCTTGTGTGTCTATTTAAAAAACAAACAAAAAAACAACAACAAACCGCCAACCCACCACTACCAAAAAAAAACCCTAATCTCGAAATATTCTAGAAGCTGCATGTCATTGTTCTAGGTAGCCATATTATAAGTGTTACTGTTCCTGTTAGTGTCTTAATAATAGGACTTGTCTCAGTGGAAAGCTTCAATTCAAACTTAGCAGAAGAAATTTAGAGAATTATTAACTAACTTCTCAACAATGGTCTCCCAACAATGACTGTCTAAAGCTGTGTTTCCAAAGTGTTTTGCTTACGAGCACTGCAAGATAAACCACTGTATCTCAATTTCAGGGCAGCATATTTAAGTTGCTCTGCTTTTATCTTCTTGCAGCAGTGAGGTCAGAGTAAATGCAAGGCCAGTCGCTGCAGCTTATCTGACGACTTGTAACGCAGTAAACAGGAATAATCCAACTGTATTCCAGACTCCTGTTTCAGTGGTTAATTTAGGCCTAAAATGTAAAAGATGGATCTTCTGAAAGCAGATACTTGTAATTTTCCCCTCCTTGCAATGAACTTTGCCTTTTTGGTTATAATTTCCTCTCTTCTTCCTTTGTCTTTTTTCAGACATCAACAGATGTTTAAGTAGGAGCCATTTCATACTTACAATGTATTTCTGTTTTCAGAAAATGATTCCTATTAATTTCAGTTATGGAAGTAG
Source organism: Chauna torquata (assembly GCA_013399475.1). NCBI lineage: Eukaryota > Metazoa > Chordata > Aves > Anseriformes > Anhimidae > Chauna > Chauna torquata. The sequence continues at coordinate 45,224 of VXAL01000444.1, read as the reverse complement.
TTGCCAACTAAATACTTTCAGTTTCAGTCCAGCTGGATCTTCTGATAGGTTATTCATGTTTACATTACCTGAATCTCTTTAGGTTTTATGTAGTAATTTTTGTGCTCTCTCCTGATTGCAGCGTGTTCCTCCTGGTTTTTGTTTTGCAGGCATTACTGGGTCATACTGACACTGTCACGTGCTTAACAGCATCGCTAGCTTATCACATAATTGTGAGTGGATCACGGGATCGCACCTGCATCATCTGGGATTTGAATAAGCTCTCTTTTCTGACACAGCTTCGAGGTCACAGGGCTCCAGTTTCAGCACTCTGTATAAATGAATTAACGGTAAGAAGCAAACACCATTCACCCAAGTGCAGTGGGAGCAGTAGCAAGAATCAGAAATTGTTAAACTGAAGAAAAAGTAGGATTCTCCATTGGTTTGGGGAAACTTGTATAACTCACATTAAAACTAATGACCTGGTTTAGGGAATAATTTGCGTCTTTTGTCCAGAGGAGCACGCAGGTTTGTTCCATGCAGAGCAACTTGAGCTCAGCAGAGGTTATTAACGGTGCTGGCAGCACCGGTGCAGCGTTCAGAGTGGGTTGTCAAACCTGCCACAGGAGCTAGGAAATGATTATGATACGTGAACTTGGTTGATTTCTGCTCTCTTACACTTATTTTAAAGGAAGCAGAAAGTGCATTAGATGAAACCATGGCAACAGTTATAGTGGAAACAGAGGTATCCTAAGAGCTCCTCTCCCTGACACTCCTATAAGTTACACGCTGCCATTTATCCAGTGTCCGTGAGCATCAAAGCATTTGCCTGAGATGAAACTTTAGTTAGTTGGTCCATCCGGGTTGGACGGACAATGTTCCAAGTGGAGCAATCTAGTGGTTGAAATCAAGATAAAATAGTGCTGTAATGCAAAGATGGGGTAGCAATAGGCACAGTTTATCAGCTGCTTGTCTGGTTGTTTTAGTGTTGCCCATGTTTTAAACCACAGCTGCCATTTTCCCTCTGCACTAGTTGAAGTTGGGACCACCTCTTGCTCTTTTCCCAGTAAGGAAACAAACGAACTTGAAAGCAGTATGTGTCAATGAAAAAGAGTGGTGGCAACATGCACTAGGTCGTCTAACTGGGAACGGAAAGTACTTTAAAATATGCTGTTGGCTGCTTCTGCTGTGAAAAGTGGAGGAATTGGTCTACTCATTATATGCTTTAAATACAACAGACAGATTATTACTAGGTCTGCTTTTCTATGTATAGTTTTTAAAAATACATATTATCTTCAAGCTCTTTTTAGGTGGTCACTCAGCTTGAACAGGAATTACTGAAAAGTTCCTGCTGAGGTGCTGAAATACACAAATAACTTGGCTTATGTTTTTGCTGAAGCAAAACCCGAGCCTTGTATTGAAATATGAAGGTGTTACTTACCTTTTCAGGGGGATATAGTATCATGTGCTGGCACTTATATCCACGTATGGAGTATTAACGGCAGCCCTACCGCAAGTGTGAACACTTTCACTGGTCGAAGCCAGCAAATCATGTGTTGCTTTGTGTCTGAGATGAATGAGTGGGATACCCAGAACGTCATAGTGACGGGACATTCAGATGGAGTTGTTCGGGTAGGTACTAGGAATCACTGTTTAAAAAAATAAATTCACACCTTTGTAATAGATAAGTCGTGTCTATTCAACACAGCGTCATGGCTGGTACCAAAAGCAGTCCTGCTATACTGGTGTGCTCCACCTGTATGATTAGTCCTGTGAGGAAGGAAGGAGTCCATATTGGGTAGATGATGCAGACTGCCTTTGGTGCAGAACCAGCTGTGCCAGTTGTGCAGAGGGTCATACACTGTATCCTGTCAACAGATAAGGTAGACAACAAAGTGCTGTGAGCTGACATTCCTATGTGTCTTTCAGTTTTCTTTCTCCTTTTTGATGCATCCCTTGAGATGTGGTAACTGCCAATCATCCGCAGTGTATGTTTTCTGTCCCACTCTATTTCAACCACTTTTAGTCACCAGCTTTAATGTCTGGAGATTGCAGCTGTTGTTCTCACTTTTATTCTGCACACCTTTAGAGAATTCATTTTGCTGCTTGGGAAGAAAAGAGGAACTTCAGTGGCATCTCTGTTCACTGTCAGTCTAACCTGATTTTCATTATTTTATGTGTGGTCCTGTATCTGCCTCAACCAGAGTCTTCTGGTCAGATTGCAGTACGGAGTGGATTTTTTATTTGAATAGCTGACATGTTAAATGATAGCACAAGACATGTTCACTTGTGATTCAGGCACGTATGTATATGTCCTCCTATACCCCCTTGAAAACAGGACTTAGAATGGAGATGTGACCTGCCTGTCGTGCTACCAGAGCAGATGCACAGTTCTAATAATCCCTCTTAACTCTAGAAGTAGCTCGGAAGAAAGTTAAGAGTTCAGAATGTGCCTGTATACTTTTCCCCTGTCCCTCCAGTTCTGGCGAATGGAGTTCTTGCAAGTACCAGAAACACCGGCTCCAGAGCCTGTGGAGGTGCTGGAAATGCACGAGGATTGTCAGGAAGCTCAAATAGGTATGTCTCCTACCTGCAGTTTTGTATTTGCCTCTTATCTGATCTCCTCTATGCGAAGGTAAAATCTTGTGGTTATGCAGTGCAGAATGGACGATAGAGGTCTTTCTCTCAATGGAGAATAGACATCCATTGTGTGTAATAGAGCATCTGAGTTTCCGTTCACCACCTTGCTTAATGTAGTTTCATATTGCTATGAGTAAGGAAAATCATGGCCACCTTGCATTTTCTTTTGTGAGCAGTAAGCTCCTTTCTGCGGTTGCCTCTGTCAGTGAACCCAATGGATGCTGCCATTGTCCAAAAGCTATATATTTCTTTATCTTGAAATAAAGTGATAGCATAACAGCAGAGTTAAAATCTAGTGATGGAACATCATGTTATTTAGACGAGCAATGCTGGCCATCTCATTTTCCATGGTCTGAAGAATTTGGTCCATGCTTGACGGGCATTTGTTTTACTCACCTCATCTTTCTCTTTCCCTCTTCATGTTGAAGATACGATCTGCATTTGGATGTGGATCCTATGATACTCATTACTAATTATTATATAAATACAGCTCAATTTTTCAGTGTTACTGAGAATAAAAACATCTTGGGTAGTTGCATTTTTACATTAACAAAGCTTGTTGTTAACATGTCTGCATGGTGTTTTTCGGTCAACCTGAGTCTCACCACTGCTGACTGTGCTTACTTGTGTGAGGTTTTCTGAGTGGCAGGAAGATTTTTTTTTTCTAACTTGAGCATTTTTGAAAGTTTTACTCGTGTCTTTCATAGCCTACCTCAGAAGAACTATTGTAGGAACTACCTACGGCTAAGGAATGCTGTTTTCTCACAGATCTGTGCAAAAGAGATGAGCAGCATGTTTCCTGCTGGTACTTACAGTGGTGGGAGACTGATCTCTTGCAAAAGCTTTGAGATTCCTACATGCAGTTTCACTCTAGTCCTGCTGTGGTGGCACCTGCTGGGTTGTCGGTAGCGTAGCAGCAGAAAAGGAAAAGCTCAGTTTATAACCAGTCCTGCTAACAATGTCCTCTCTCCTGTTGCATGAATCCAGGGCAGGAAGCCCATGAAGAGGATAGCAGCGACTCCGATGCAGATGATCCGTGCATCGGCCAGGAGGTGAAACTGCAGGAGAGCCAGAGTCAACCGGGCAGCACCAGCCACAGGCCTAGGTCATCATCAAACAGAGTGGCAGCAGCATGGTCAGCAGACAGCGGCTCTGATGACTCTAGGCGTTGGTCAGACCAGCTCAGCTTGGATGAGAAAGATGGCTTTATCTTTGTGAATTATTCTGAGGGACAAGCAAAAATGCACGCCCAGGCTCAGGTTAACCACCCGCACCCCAGCTATGCTGAAGCACGGCACTATAGCAAGCTTAAACCAGGTAAAAGGAATTGGCCACGCTTCCTCGGTCAGATAAATATGCTGTCAGCATTAACCCAAAAGGTGGTGTCTCTGCAGCTTTGAGCAGTGCTGGCTGATAAATTCCAAAATCATCAGTGAAGGGAAAAGTTTGTGTGTGGACGTTGCATGTTATTTTAGTTTTTCCTGCGAAATTGTGGTGGGTTTACCCTGGCTGGCAGCTAAGCTGCTTGTTTACTATCCCTGCAGCAGGATAGGGGAAAGAATAGGAAGAACAAAAGCAAGGAAATTCATGGGTCAAGATACGGATAGTCTAATAAGCAAAGTTAAGAAGAAGAAAACACAAGTGATGCAAAGGTACTTACCACCTCCCACAAGCAGACTGATGCCCGGCCAGTCCCAGAGCAAATGGCTGCTTTACCAAAAAATGCCCTCAGTTTTGTTGCTGAGTGTGATGCTATATGACATGGAATATCCCTTTGGTTGGTTGGGGTCAGCTGTCCAGCTTGTGTCCCCTTCCAACTTCTTGCACACCCCCAACCTATTCGCTGGTCAGGGGGGAGAGTGGGGAAAAAGAAAACCTTGACACTGTGCAAGTACTGCTCAGCGGTAGCCAAAACACTGCTGTGTCCTCAACACTGTTGTAGTCGCATAAACGAAACACAGCACCATATGGGCTGCTATGAGTAAAATTAACCACAGCTCGAAATCTGAATCTTGGCTGGGGGCGGGGGGAGGCGCAGGGGAGAGTAATAAAGAAAAAAGCACTCTCAGTCCTGCCAGGTTTTGGTGCAGGGCTTTACTATGTATGTCACTGTTCTCTGCAACTGCCAACTAGACTTGGGGAAATGCGAGGCTCTTTGCTTTGTATTGCATCCTCTCCTTTCTTGCATGCATCGGGGAGCAGTTGGAAGTGTGTGTTCCCTGAATGAAACTTAAGTCTTGGAAAGGTATCAGCCTCTGGGGGGAGAAAAATTTTTCCTTTCTACAAGGTCATGTGTACGGGTATGTTGGGGAGGGAGGAGGGAACAGTAATGAGGACGAGCAAATTTGCTTTTTTCTCCTTCTACTTCCTGCTCTCTTCTAGGATACAGATGGGAGCGTCAGTTAGTGTTTAGGAGCAAACTAACTATGCACACGGCATTTGATCGCAAAGACAACGCACATCCAGCAGAAATCACTGCGCTCGGCATCTCTAAGTGAGTAGCTTGCAAATGATTACCTGACACATTTTTGTCAGAGGATGCAGTATGAACCAGAGAGTGTTCTTCACAAAATGCTGTTTTGTGGTTCTTTTGATTGGAGCACTAGCTAATATCTTGGTCATTAAACATCATTAAATATTCTGGCATCTAAAATTAGCCATTGATGTCTGTGCGTTACTGAGCCACAGTTGTCATGGGAATGCTTTTGCTTTTTTCCTCCAGGGATCACAGCAGAATTCTTATTGGGGATGGTCGTGGCAGAGTGTTCAGCTGGTCTGTAAGCGATCAGCCGGGTCGATCTGCAGCTGATCACTGGGTGAAGGATGAGGGGGGAGACAGCTGTTCGGGCTGTGCAGTCCGGTTTTCGCTCACTGAGAGGCGTCACCATTGCAGGAACTGTGGACAGCTCTTCTGCCAGAAGTAAGCCAGCCACCAGTCTCCAGTAGACTCTTTCCCATAGACAATTTTAGGCTAGGTAAAGCTATTGCATACCACTGAACTCTGCTAACAGACTGAGGTTTTCCACTCCCTTTCCGAAACAGAATTGATAAAGAAAAAACATCAGTGCTCTCAAATTTTCCAGGGAGGAGTTGGAAAAGGCAGACGAACCCCTTTATAAAAACAGGTTAGGTGTCATCTGGCAACAGGTGTCAACCGAGAATGGAATCTGGTGCCAGTTTTGAAATCTCCCTGTTGCCCATCTGGGAAAACCAAGTCTTGAACTCTAGGCAAATTAACTTAGCAAAGGGAAAAAAAAAAAATTACTACTTTTTCAGCAAGTAGTTCATGTTGTCAGTCTACAAGCAGCACAGTCAAAATGCAAACTGTGCGCAGGACTGTAAGGATGCTGATTTCAGTAGCATGCAGCCTCAGACAGCAAAATGTATGACACAGAGGATGTACGTGGGCTCCCCTTAGCCAGGAACAGAGGTGGGAGTCTCTTCTCTGGTCCAGGGGGTTGGAGACAGTATTTCTAGTTTCATCTCTGTAGCTGTACTTCAAGTCTAAATTGGTGAGGTCAGTTGTTTTGGAGCTACCTCCCATGCAGAGTCATATAACCAATTCTTTGGTGACCATACAAGTTAAATCCTGCTTCTGCCATGCTGCATTATATTTCTCTGTCAAAATTTGTTTGGATGGTGTCCGGGTATGTCATGATGATAATTTCCACACCTGGGAAGAAAACGGTCAGGCTGGGAGAGGACCCGTGCTCACAGTGGTGTTTTCATCTACAGGTGCAGTCGGTTTCAGTCCGAAATAAAGCGTCTGAAGATTTCGTCACCAGTCAGAGTCTGCCAGAACTGTTTCTACAACTTGCAGCACGAGCGGGGTTTGGAGGAGGGGCCCAGGAATTGAGGGAGTATTGACAAACGGAGACCCCATCCAGCCCTGCCATCGCTCCAAGAACTAATGAGAGTATTGTGCTCTGGTGGGAAGGGATTAGAATATTGTCTGTTTACACTTAAGTTTATACTGCGTTTTAAGCACTGAAAGTATAAGGGATCACTGAACTGATTTGTGCTGATGGAAGGTGGATGAGGTTAATGGCATATTTAAGTGAAGAGCAAGGCCTAGGAAGACATAGTTAATAACCACAAATATAATAGAACTGTCAACCCCTAACTCTCTGTTGACATGGCTATGAAGAAAATCCTCATTTATCCTAAACACCAGTTCTTGTCTTGTTTTTGTAGAGCTAGTCATCTTTACCGGGGGGGAGGGGGGAGGGGGGAGGGGAAGGCTTTTTAGAAGATAGTTGTAAATCTGCCTTCTTCGCAAGCAACTGTGTATATTGTAAATAGGTATAATGGCCTTTTTATCTAAATATGAACTTAACTGCCTGTTACATGGGACTTCAGATTAACCACTATACTTTGTGTGGCATCTTTATCTCATCTATCAATTTAAATATGAATGTTTAAATAACAAAACCCAGAAAACTCAAAGGCATTATGTGTATTTCTGTTAAAAATCCAGTCTGTGCATGTTTGTTCTTTCAGTTGCCCACAGTATCTTAATTTAAATAAGGCTATTCGTGGGATTACATGGATTTTTTCAAAAGAAAACTTTTTTTGAGAATAGGACTTGGAGTATTTTATTCTAGCTGTAAGATAACCAGGAACTAAATTGTACACTTTGGTTGCATTTTATACCAAACTATTTACCACCTCAGTGTTGTTCATATTTAACAAAGCCTCTTTTATACATATGTCAGAGCTGAAGTTTTGTTAATTACTTAATGTTCATTAGCAGCTGATTCATGCAGTGCAAGAACCAGCTTTTACCTTCTTTAAATCAATAGCAATTGGCTTGCAAACAGGTACAGATGAATTTCTTGTGCGTAGAATTTAACCACTGTTGTCCCACAGCTTACTTGCAAACAAATGTTTGGAACAACATAGTCATTGCTCTAAGATGGGTAAGCGCTAGTCCTGTCCGAAGTGCTTCTCAGAGCTATCTTCATGTGTCAGCAAACGGCATGAACTTGAGGACAGCAGTAGATTTCCATTACCATTTTTTTAAGTTGAGGGGTGAATAGAATTGCAGGGTTTTTTTGTTTGTTTTTTGTTTTTTGTTTTTTTACTACTCCATCACTTCTTTTGCACTACATGTGGGATGAAGTAGAGACACGGACATCTGCTGAGATTGGAACACATGCATCAGATAGGCCCGTGGACTACTTTCCGAAGCAGGTCTTGACAGTGGGTTTTGTTTTTTGTTTTGTTTTTTAATATATGTGTATATATTTTGTAAATGAGTGACAAACTAATATAGATGTAGGTATGTTCACAATGGGTTCTTCTAAGTAACAGTAAGGATATTACCCAAACCAACAGAAGACAGGTGGCCCCGTTTTTGCTCCGCTAGAAAGTGAGCATCTTTGCTCCAGACAGTGAGATTATCCATCACTGGAATGATTTGGGTGGACTCTGGCCCCGGCACAGCAGATGGTTAAAACTGTTGTTGGAATTGCAGCATGGAAAATGCCAGACCCTCTATGCCAGTGTGAGCTCCTTCCAGAGGGTCCCCGGCACCAAAGGGCCAGCATCTGTCATCTCTTGTTTGGAGCTTCTAGTGGGAAGTAATTTGTTAATCCTGACCACTTACTCTTTACCCTGGTACCACATGTTTATGCACTGAAGGTTAAATATGTATTTTGATACATGTTTGTTTATTATGTATGTGCTGGTCTGTAAAATGAGATAAATTCCTGTTTTGGTATGTATACTAGGTGCCCAAATGAACAGAAAGGCTTCTCTAGAGCCCTCGCACACCATCGAGTAAACGCAGGTTTATTTAGATTAGCTGACCCAAATAGATCCCTTTGGATCCAAACTGTGATGAGAAGTAGCTGCGCTGCATGGCTCCCTTGACAGACTTATCATTAAAACCAGAGGGGGGAAGTCCTCAATAAATGTGTGTGGAGCACTTGAATGTCTGTATTCAGACGTTCTCTCTGACGTTGCCTTGACCCCTCCCAAAACAATGCGAAACCAGCATAGTTCAGAAGACAGGCTGGTGGCCTACGTGTTTTCTGTTTGAAGAAAAGGCTATTTTAACAACTATTAAATGCCTTTGAGTCCTCAGATATTCCCTCCCCGTGCCTCCAGTTTTCAAATCAAAACTGAATTTAAGGAAAAATTCATTTCCATGGACTGGAACTTTTACAGCCACATAATTAAACCTAATAAAAACAGGGCTTCTGACAATAACTCTTGATATAATCTAAACATTACAAGAAAGATCTGGAATATAGTATTAATGCGGGCTCGTGAAGATTGTGGGCCATCATGGGTGACGACGTACTTGATTGCGTTCGACTACGTAGGCGCGTTGTACTGGCGTCGATCGAGGCTTCTGATGTTTGGCAGCGTACTGAAATCAAGGTTGTTATTCCTTGCAGAGTCTGTAGTGTAGAGGTTAGTCCAAATTTGCGTTTTGCAAACCGATAACCACAGCCTTCAGGCTTAATTCTTCGGTCGCGCTGTTCCAAAAACAGATTCTTGCTGGTAGGAGGTGGAGGGAAAAAACCCACCTGCTCATATTTCCTCTGGCAGCTGGTGCTGTGGGCAACCGCTTTGTTCACTTGGGAGTGGTTTTTTCTTTCAAGCTTCTAATGCAAGTACTTGCTTTGTTTTCCATGTAAAAATTCATTGCGCAAAAATATACTCATGTACACTAACATCAGTAGACTGTAATGTCTGCAAGTACCTCACGTCTTCTCCTGCCTTGTTCTTTGTAGTATACGTATTCATGTACTCTTAACATCCGTACGTAGTGTGCAACTGTAACGTCATGCTTATGAGAGGGGTTGGCTGCCTCCAGCCCACCGTCATCAGTTCAATAGCAAAACACTTTAGATAAGTTATTTTGCACTTTCTTATGTATAAAATTGGTAGATACTTATATTTGCTTTGTATCATTTAAAGACTCCTTTTGTTTCAGTAAATGAACCGTGTATAAAATATTTATGCAGTTAAGACTGTTTTTAGAAAGTATTTTTAATTTCAGCAAGTTTGGTTACTTGTTGCATGACTATTAACACAGCTGACTTTTTGTGTCAGTGCAATGTATATTTTTTTTGTCCTGTTATTAACTTGTAAGCCCTAGTTAAATGGCCATTTATTTGTACAGCATCAGGAGTAAATTGAAGATAACTGGCTAAGACTGGAGTGTGGAATTTTGTACTATATTGCAGAATCCAATATCTGTTTTTTGGTGGTTACGTAAAAGGCCTGACGATTTACTATCTAGTGTGCAATCTGTGATATCTGAATGTTCATTGTATATTTGTCTCCAATGCAAAAAGTTAGAGTATCACAATTACAATACATGATTTAATGCAATAGTTCAGGTACTTAAGTATTTTTTTCATTTCAAATAAATACCTGCTATTTACCACCAAAAAGCTGTTTTGCATTTGTTGGAAAGAAGCAACATTTGCAGCTGAATAAACATTTTTAAAATGGGAGGGGTAATTGATGAGTACCATGTTTCTTTATCCTCAAAAGGGGTAAATTTCTATCGCTTGATACAGTTTTGCGTTCTAAACACGAGTACAGTCATCTGCGATGATGCGGTGTGAAATTGTGAATCTGTTTAATTTTCTTTGCTTTATGAGTGTCATTGTAGAGTGTGAAGCCAGCAGAATCTGACAGTGTTTAGAAGAATAGGCTGTACCAATGTAGAGAAGGCAGACAGAAAAGAGTGATTTAAGTCGAGCTCTGTAATGATGTTGCAAGAGGAGAAAGTATTAAAAACTTAAATCATCTTCCCCAAGGAGAGGACAACTGATAGAGCAGAACTTGACCTTATCTGGTGAGATACAGCTTAAGATCCCCACATGTTGAAATATTTTACTAATTCTTCAACCCATTTCTAAACTATTTTCTAACTGGGTAATGGTAAAGAAGGTGGATTTTCACTGTGGTAGTTACTTACGTGGCAACACTGGCTGCTAACAGTTTTTCTCTAATTAAAAACCAGGCTTTGATGCAGTTGGACCTACCGTGTTCCTTCGCTGATTAACACCAGAACTCGCACTGCGTTCTTGGTATTTGTCAGTAAGTGATTTCTTTGGCCTTAAGAGAAAAGTAACTTCTACTGATGCTCTTAACTGTCTGTGCTTACAGCTTTTAACATGAACTGATTTCATGAAGGCTTTGCGGGGGAGGAGGGGGGTGTTTAGAGTATATTTAAGTGTGCTCTTGGTGGTAGTTAGCCCAGCTATTCTGGTGTCACAGAGCAGATCACAAATGAACTTCATCAGAGAGTGTTTTGAGCCACTAAACCAGCCAGGTGTCAGGTCTGGGGTCACTGCCCTCTCTTTGTGGGGAGAGATGCCCTCCTACCCATAGCTCCAGGCCGGTCTGTGCGGCAGAACCACTCATATGGTATTTCAACCCCTTTTTCTCACTGGCTAGTTAGTCGCCTTCGTAGATCTGTCCCGCATTAAGTTAGTAAACCTGTGCTTAATTTCATGTAGACTTTTGAACAATGCAAAGAACTTGCAGTTAGTGGCACAAGTAATTTTTATGGCTTTATATGCTCCCACCAACTCAATCCTTATTGCTATTCTGTCATGGATTATTTTGGGGATAGTCTCTGTTTTGTTTCTTGCCATTGGAGATCGATTCTTTTGAAAGTTTTACTGATGGCTGTGTGATAACTTGGTCAAACCCTGCTCATAGATGAGGTTTTGGGTGCAGAAAGTCTTCGGCTCGGATCCAGCTGGCTGCGTGTTTCCACCTGCTTCTCTCAGTAATGCGGCAGAGTAAACAGTGGTTGGAGTGAGAGGTAACATTTGAGCACAGCTACAATGCTGTCTAATTTGTAGTCTCCTTTGTGTGAATATTGCCATTTGAACTAGCTACAGAATCTGATGTCAAAGTAAATTTAAAAAAAAAAAAAGGACAGAAGGGCTTGAGAAAGGTTCAATGCAATATAATTGACATTTTTTTACATGTTGCCTTTCTAGCTGTGGGAAAGAAGTATTGTATGAAATCTTTTGTAAACTTTTTTTTTAATGTAAACTGAAAATGATAAGATCCACTGGACTGAAAAGTTAGTGAAGAAACTAAGCTCCTCTAATCAAAATTCAATAGTTACTTAATTTCTTGCCTAAAAAAGTGTGTTCCTTTTAATGGGATCTTCAGTGGTAGGATTGAGGAACATGTAAGGATAAACGAAGGGGGACTAACGCCTGCTCTGGAAGGTCCTTATTAGTGCAAGGAAATGCAGTAAGCCTTCCTCAGTGGCTGGCATGATCAGCGGTCCCTCGTGACTTGCCCGCAGTCAGCTGGAAGGGGTTTCTCTAAGCTTTGTTTAATTCCACACTTAATTTCTATCTCATTTCCCTTGGAGCTTCAGCTCCTTGCGGTGGACAGGCTGCTAGCATATGCTGAACAGCCAGCTTGTAGAGGACTGAACCAGGTTGTGTCTTTCCAGTGGGATGTGGATTGGCATTACTGCTGGGGTCGAGGCATGGTGCATGTTCATGACTTGCAGTCCTGCTGATGCTGGGCAGCCCATACAATCCTCACCAGGACAACCATTAGTCTGGTCATCCATCAGCAGGTCCCTTTAAGGCTGCCTGGGCTCATGTAGGACATAAACCCAAAGGGAGTTCAAGTTCAGTGTCTTGGTCTTTCTAGAATTTGTGTCAAGCCATAAAGTGGAGTTTGGCAGTTTATTTCCTATAAGCGTTGTATCTTTTACCAAGCTTGCAGAAAATATATATTCCTTTATTACGTGCTGGTGGGGTCCTTTTTTTTTTTTTCAGCTGCCAAAGGACAAAGGCAATGAGGTTGGTCACTTGTTTTTGCAGGAGAATATACTGGGCGTTCATTTCTGGAGGGTTACAGTCCCAGCCCTGTCCAGCGTGCACTGGGCAGCCGTGGAGGGCACGCGGCTCATGCTAGCGCAGCTGTGACATTTGCACCCACCCGCAAACCTCGGCGAGACTTCACTGTGGTGCTCACCATGCTCCCTGGCTTCTGGTGGGGGCCTCCGGTGGCTTTCAGGGAAAGAAAGCACGTAGCTCTGCGTAACAGGCTTTTCAGCTTCTTTCACTGAACAAGAGAGCGGAAGACGTTGCTCAAAGGGAATTGAGGCTTGCAATGGACAACATGCGCTGTCCTAAGAGCTGAAAACTCTTTGCTTTCCTGTGGTAATGTGTCACACTCCTGCTGAGGCATAGTCTGAAGAGAAGGAAAGTATATGCAGATTGCATTTAAATTCACTTCCCTCTCTTTGCTTGGGCAGCAATGCTGCTTCACCTCCTGCTGAAGGGTCCCTCTTCTCTGTTTTCAGGCCAGCCTCCCGCTGCCAGGGCTGCAGTATCTCCTGTCGTACCCAGCCGGTCCCAGGCTGTGTGTAACACATCAGAAGGTGCAGCGGGACAGCTGGGCTTTGAGCTACTTGGCTGCTGTTGCACAAAGCCCACTAGAAGGTTGGTCTGCAAATGCTGTAGGCTTTCAATGTATTGTTTGTTTCTCCTAACTGCAGTGAAATTTATCTCAGGTTGCTCTTCTCTAGCTTACAAGCACACAGAGAGGGCTGCAAGCGGTAAAAGCAAATCCAGTTTCAGCATGGGCCAGAAAGGTCGCCAGGCAGCCGTTACTTAAGCCAGCTTTCCGTCTTCCAGAGCCACTCAGTCCTGTTGAAAACCGCCTGTATTCACGTGTTGGTGACCAGAGAGCAGAAACGAAGGATGCTCCTGTTGATTTGGAGTGCGCGTGGGGAAGGATTTCGCAAAGTCAGCCCCAGTCTGGTTTCTAAGCGAGTGGGAAGGCTGCCTGTCTTTACCCTAGCAGAGCACGCTGGCCCATGGCATGAGTTCCTCACTTGTCCTCAGAAAGGGAGACTGTTAGAAGTGTATCTGCTCCCAGGCCTTTACACCACAGCTTTTTAATAACATGTGGATCAGCTGCTGCCTTGCAGATTCCAGGAACTGGAGATTCAGACAGGTTTTACTTGATGAAGAACAGAAGCTCAAAGGCTTTGCGCTGGCTCTCTCCCTGTATCATGCAGTTATAGTGACTGGTAGTTTTAATTGATTTACTCCTAATGTCCGAGGAGATATTGTCTTTCATCTTCCCTAATTGGAACTGGCTTATGTTTCTAAGCAACACAGGCCTGTGTTTTTGCTGGTAGCTAATATTGTGGGTTCTTTGTTTGTTGGCTTTTTCAAATAAGCAGGAAAAAGGTCAGAATCAGGGAGGAATTAGGAGCAGGAACAGGGAGCAAGTTTTGTGGGAGAAATGTTCTTGACAGAAATTTGCATTGGTGCTAAATAGCAAAGAGCAATTTAATATATTCACAGATAACTTGCAGGGTGCATGTGTTTGAAAAGAAACAAGAAGAACTAACATTAGGAGCCCCTCTGGCTACCCAGAGACCTCGTTTTAAAATATGTTCTTTTTGCAAAATCTTATCCCTTTAAGTTTCTTAAAATAGTCCCCTTTGCAGTCACACTACCATTGGCCCTGGGGATCCTGTACCTACCACCTGCACCAGCATCCACTCACCTTCCCCCAGGCCGAGCCCTGGTGATGGGTTGATGCCACGAGAACAGGCTCAGCACCAGACAGATAAAAGCCTGCCAGCAGTGCCCAGCCCGGTGAAAAGTGGCAAATGTTTTCAGGGGTGAAGCATGATGTGAGAGAATGACTCGACGCTCACTTTAGGGAGAATGCTGTTGTGCGAAAATGTTTGCTGCTGCTGCTGCTAAGCTCGTTCTTTTGTTTTGCTTTAGTTTCTTATAGTTGCTTTTTGCGTTAGAAATGCTGTTACTAATGTTCATCACGCTGTGAGAACAGACTGAGAGGCTCAAAGGTGAAGAGGGAACTACTGGGCAAGCTAAAGGTGCTCTGGCACCTGTAACTGTGCACCTCGAGGCTTCAGTCTGTGATGCAGCAGTGGAAATTTTCCTGAGGGTACAGAGGCGATGGCATCAGTTCGACTTCTATTTGCACCAGGTAGGTTTCAGTATAACCAAATACCACTCTTAGGCTGCGGAAAGAAATGGATGCTGCTGTTTTCAGAAAACTTCGTAGAACTAAGCTTTGCTCTTATAGCTAGAGTATATTAAAAATGGTTGTGACTGGAGAGCAAGGGCAGATGACAATTAGCTGTTCTGGCAAGAAGGGAACTTTATGGGTGAGAAAGATAGCTGCTGGGATGGGAATAGATGTGGCAAGTTGTCTCAGAGTCAAGTAATTCTCTTACAACCTTGTCTTTCATTCCTTCCATATAGGGGAGAAAGAAAGGGGTCACCAAAATCTATTTTCCTTAAATCAGCACTGTTCTGGGATGCAAAGGCGGAAGGGTGGGAGGAACCGTATCCATCCGAGCGTTGCATCCGCATGGGGAGCGGCGATGTGGTTCCTGCTGTGTTTGAGGGCTTGGGGAGACTGGCCTGTGGTGGGGGTTGAGCAGAGCTGCAAGGCAGCGTCCTGTGGGGCATAGGGGGCAGCTCTCGGGCTGTGGTATGTGAAAGCCCAGCTAAAGATGAATGAGGAAAGCCGCAGCCTTCTGTGAGCTCCTCACTGTAAACCTGGGTCTGTGAGAACAGTGCCTTGTGAGATTAAGGGCAGCTCAAATGCCAGTGTTGGAGTCATAAAATCCCCAACAGGCATCCAGCAGCCGGCGGCCAGTTCCACAATGCCAAGCACACAGTCAGTGAGAGACGTGACAGTTTGCTGCGAGCATGCCTGCCTTGAGCTCCACTGCAGCTCATGTGGGGCAGAGGGACCTCCCAGGGTCCGGTATTTAGTTTAGGGGAGAGCTGCACAGAGGTTAAAGTGCTGCGCAGCAGGAAACACGTCCTCTGGGGGAGCATAGGTTACAAATGCAAATATTGATGCATGGTTTATGTCTGTGCTTGCACACAGAGCAAGGCTCTTGCCCAACAGCAGTGAGGAAAACCATGTGTCATCAGCCATGACTCCCCGTGCATGGAAGGCTGGGGCGGTACGTCGATGCACGTTGCCCTCAGCTCCTGGGAAAAGCTTCCAGCCCTTCCTGGGGACCCAGCTTCTCTGAGTGCCCCACGCCAGAGCAAGCATTGCTTCTCGTAAAGCCTGGCTGCTCTCCCAAGACAATCCTGGTGAAGTTAGGCAGGGAACCACCATGGTGCTGGTGGGACACAGCCACCCTCCTCCTCTTCCACTGGTGTAAATTAACCAGCAGGTCACAGGGACCTCATTCCGGACCAAATGCTCTGATTACAGAGTAACCTGGCAGCCATTTCCCAACTATTGCAAAAGGGCAAGCATGAGGAGAGGGCAAAGCTGTCCGGCAGGTATCACGACATGCTGCCGGAGTTCCAAAAAATTCACCTTCCAGAGCAGTGATTACAAGACCCCTACCACCGTCTGGTTGATGCATGCACATATCTTAGAGCTGATAAGCTCCTGACCCAGATGACAAGTGGAACGGCAACAAAGAATAACCAAAAAAGACTCTCATTAGCACTAAAAAGAAAGGCTGGGACTCCGCCATAGGAAAGTGCTAGGACTCTGTTGCAATTGAGGCTGCTCCTTCAAAGTGAGAGTAAAGGTAGGTTTGAGTTCAACTATAAAAGCAGTAAAGGTTACAAGTAATAGTCACAGGTTTACTTCTGTGGATGAGTTAAAACTCTTGGCCGTTATTTTCTCCTTATCCTTTCTTTTAGGATAACTGAAAAGTCGTGAATCGGTGCAGAAGCCAAACTATATTCTTGTCTTGAGGGGGCTCAAGTTGTTTCTTTCCACTGTCACAACATGAAATTGCTCTCCACGACAACTACCTAGAGTGCTTTCTCGGTTCACAAAAGAAAATGTTTTAAGGCAAACTTTTTTTCAGAGAGAGGGCTTTTTCATTTCTTGGTACTGTAATATATAAAAATATAAAAGACAAAAATATTAAGTCAGAACATATGGCCATGACAAAACAAAGCCCACAGTGGATGCTGACAGCACAGAGGTAGGTACTTTGCACTGGTGTACTGCTGGGTGAATGCCTGTGTAGGCATAGCCTTGCTTCTCAGAAGCTTTTTATGGCAGAGGTTAAGGCCTGGGGCTAACATGACAGAGTCTGAGAAACAGAAAAAGTTCTGGTAGTTAGCAGTGTGGTGGGAAAAGAAAAATACATTTGTAGCAATATGACTCTAGAAGCCAGTTCTTTATTTAAAGATCTTTTTCAAGCATTCCAGTACAGCCTTATCTGCCCCATTGTAGATTTGAGTCACAAATTTGAAAACAAATGTTGGGGGGAAAAAAAAAAAGGAAAGTGGATACTTCGATAAACTGAACAAGTAGATGAATTATGGACAGTGATTACACCAAACATAAACATCAAACCTCAGGAATTACAGACAGTCCTAAGGCAAACTATGTAACGAACAGATGTAATTGCACTTCAGTCCGTGCAAAGTTATGACACACAGCACTGCCCAAGCACTCTATGTTCTGGGTAAAGGGGAAATCCCACTGGGTATCTCTACATTGAGAACATCAGCTTCAGAACCAAGGAATAGCAGGGGAGTTGCTATACCACATGTTCGGCTTTTTGGGTAAGTGTCCAATGGACCTAGAAGTGTCTAAGTGATTTTATTTACAGAAATTAATATTACACTTGTAATTAGTTTGTATCTGTTTTGTGCTACTGCCTTAGCTAGAAACCTCGATGCCTTTGACCACAGCATATGCGCCTGCGGAGACAGAAAAGGTGATCTGGTACCCCAATTCCTGTAGAATCTTGCGGTGAGTCTCAGCTGCTCAGAATTTTCATTTCCCCAAATCGGTAAAAAGCAGTAATATAGCTAATTTCTCTCCACATCCCCATTCTCAACCACAAACCGTGCTCCATGATTATTCACCAAGCCTGAGCTTTTCAAACCAAAAGGGAATGATTGTTAAGAGGGTGCTGTATTAAAACAAGCTGTTACAGCTCACCCTCATTTCTATCTCTTTCGCTACATTCACCTTCCAGACAAACTAGCTCTTCCCAATCGAGGCTGCAAATGAGGTTCTACCATAGCGAGTTCCCTCTACGAAGTGCAGAAGCCCACTTCCTGGGTGATGGAGAGACCAAGATGCAACTCCAGTTGCAGTCTCCACGGCTCTCCTAGTAAATCCTACAGCAACAGGAGGCCTCCCGTGCCTTTGAAGTCCTCACAGTAAAAAGCTGGACAACATTTTTTGCCTTTCCGTACCTGCAGCCCACCCTCCGGCAGTGTCTGTACATTGAGAGAGAGCACTGCTCTAGGAGGAGCATTCAGGCAATAAAGTGCTTCTTACTGGATCTGGCAGATTTCAGAAGCCAGCCCTAAAAAGGCAGGAAGAAAGCAAACCCTTGTTATGGTTTGCTCAGTAGCTAACCCTTAATGTTCAGTTTAGTCTGTAATTTAAAATAAAATAAAATTTTGAATGATATAGCAGTTAAACATGAAAGGGAGCTAGACAGCAAACACATTGTTTAATTTCATTCAAAATGTAAAATATATCCTGCAATAATATTACCCCTGTGATAGGCAACTACTGTTAAGACAATTAGCTCTTTTTTTTTTTTTCCTCTCAAGTTAAAAGGAACCCTCTACTAAGCAAGAAAATTTTGCTGGTTCCTGGGGCTTAAAGATGGTGGCTTGCAGAGCTGCTGTAGGCAGCAGGAGGCTTACTGACTAGGGAGGGAAAAAAAAAAAAAAGCACAGCTTCGTTACAGCAGATCAGTAACGTATCTGGTGTTTCTGACTGGCACTTGGAGTCTGGCAGTGCACAGCATGAAGTCAAGAATTGACACAAACCAGTGTGAAGGTGCCTCTGTTCTTAATGGAAAGAGGAACAGGCAGACTGCTAAGCCACTTGGCAAAGCATTTCGTCTTCATCGGTAGCTTGTTACTTCAGAATGAGATGCAGAAAACTAGAGGGAACAGCTAGGGAATAACCTGTGCATAAGAAATGCATCTTTATAATCTGTCAGTTGCTGGTTAGCTTGTGCTTAGAGAAAGAAAAATGGCTTGTATCTGTTAGATAAATGTGCTAATTTATTTGTGAAATTTATTGGTACCTATGCAAAGTGCCTGCTGTTTTTCACGTACTGGTAAGCTTTCAGCTTCAATGGGTTTTAGTGTTTCCACAGGCAGACTGCATTGCATGCTAAACTCTTTCGTCGCATCCATTTTCAGTCGCTGTTTCAGGGTCAGTAGATGCCCCTTTGCTGCAGTATATAACTCTGAAATTAGCCCTGCTTTGAGCAGGAGGCTGGACACCGAGAAGTCCTTTCCAACTGAAGTTTTCCTGTGATCATATAAAGGCCATAATAGGAACCACCACTTTATCTTTATCTAACCACTTTCTGTTTTGCAAAGCTTTGTCTTATCCCTTCCTTTCTAAAATATATAAGCAGTTATGGATAGATCCTTCCTCTGAGAGGACAACCAGTCTGTTAGAGGAAATAAAAGTGCCCAGCCACCTCTGTTCTCTATGAAATTAGCCTACCAGATAGGGATAGATCAAAAAATTCCCCCAAACTTCCAGTTAGGATAAAAAATATTTCATTTTACATACGAGTCAATGCTTAGAAGCTACTCTAACTGCCCGGCCATTCCTCGGAGCACCTGCTCTTTATTTGCAGTGTTATTCGTTACCAGCCTGCATTCAATACCATGCATTCAGCTTGGCAACTATCCAGTACTGCTCAAAAAAATCAACATGTACTTGTCACAAACAACCCCAGCGCCCTTGATACCTTCTGTCTGGATAGATGGCTGGCTGGCCGAACAGGAATGAGCAGCGTTTGACACCAAACAGTGCTGATGGGGCTTGTCCAAATCCCTCCACCGCTGCTCAAGTCTGTCTGACACTCGATATCAAAGCCCTCCCCCACAGCAGCTCCCTCTCCGGAGCTGACTCTAACCATTCCTCTGCCCAGAATAAGACTGCTGTGTGCTGCGGTTAACTGTGCTGTGGTTAACCCTCAGCTAGGTACTGCCACACTTGCTATTTCAGCGCGTCACTTTCTCAGCAGGAGTCAGCTGTTCACATTGCAGCGCAAACGGATCATAACCACGTTGCCAGAGCAGCTCCCTGAACCTCTCTTAGGTGCTACCTCTCTGCAAGTGCTCGAGAGACGCTGTCTTTTGCTGGTTTTGCTACAAACAGACTATGGGAGTCTTCAAACCTACCTCAGGCTGAGAACTAACAGTTCTCAATTAAAAGTGCCCTTTTGCCTCAGGTAAACAAGGCTGAGCCCAGGATCAAACATTTTGATCACAGGTGAAGACTGAACCCCAATGCTGGGGAAATTCTGAGGAGAGAGAAGGGATTATTACTGTAAACCAGTGACATGCTCATTCAAGATGCCTGGGCAACAGCACCAAATGCAATAGAGATTTACAAATACTGATTCTTAAGCTCTTTATACTTATAAACCGAATATACACGCTATACACCATATAATACACCAAGCGATGGGACAAAACCAGCGTACTCTCCAAACACAGAGTATTAACGCTGTCAGTACAACGCTGTGCTCTGCAGCGTGCGCCCTGGCCTGCAGCCAGAGGCAAGGAAGAACACGCGGAATGACTGTCTACGCTGTAACCCAGGGCCTGCAAAGGGCTAAAAATAGCAAAGATGCCTATGTCACACTGGAAAACTAGAATTGGACCAGGCATCTCGGAAATGTTTTTCCTTGTTGTAAGGTGATTTAGTATCAGGCAATTTCTCTTTCATTTTTGTTCTTGTTAGTTGGTTTTGTACAATTGTGCTGTTGGAAACATCCACAGAAAAAAAACCTACTGTGGCAAATGTGGGAAGAGACTGATTTTTCTCTGCCTATATTTCCTTACAGGGAAACAGGACGACTCGGAGGCCACAGGAGCTGCACACCTGATTTGGAGCGGAAGAAGAACAAGGTCTGAAGGAGGCACGCTGGGACAGCTCTTCACCTGCTGCCAACGCATCACCTGCTGTCTGTGTTGCAAGAGCGAGCTGAGCTGGCTCAGTGCTCTGGCCCAATGTTCCTCGCTGGACGCAGATTCTCACCAGAAAGGGAAGTGGAAACTTTTCCTTCAAGTATAAAACTACCTTTTGTTGTCCAAATATCTGATACCTACTAGAAACAACACCCAAAACTTACAAAAATTACCATACCTTATTAAAATGCTGTCTCCTTTCTCTAGCTTTCTTGCTTTGGGCATTTTACAGCTCACTGTATGCCATGTGAGGAGACCCAGGAGATCATGACTAACTGAAAAAAAAACAACCCTTCAGCAGAGGGCAGGAAAACCCTCATATATTTATGAAGAAATAAACTCTCCATCCAAAGAATCTTGAATAGAAAACTCTTTGAAATGATTGTTGTTTCTTGGGCGGGTGGGGGGGGGGGAAGAACAAACAAAAACAAAAAAAGGACATTGAAATTGGTGAGAGTCTCAGCAATTCAAAACTGTGCTGCTTTTTTCCTCCTTACGTGCTCCTGTCAAGCACCGGCACACCGAAGACAACACAGTGCAAGGGGCTGCTACATGGTCCACAGAGACTGTACAGGCTTTGGACCCCATGGGGAGACGTTCCCTCTGTCCAACAGCACGTGACTCCAGCCTGCTCTGTCTCTTTGGAGCTGAAGGATCACAGATAACAGCAGTGAGAGCCTAAAGCCCTGCAAAGCAGCACAGTCTTAGTATGTCATTCAGCTACATGGAATGCCACTGGCACCTGAACATAACCACAGGCTAATTGCTTCTGAAACTTCCCCCTTGTATTTCGCCTGCTTTTCCTGTAACACAGGGGAATTTTGGGTGGGTGCACGGCAGAGGAAAACAACAAAGCTTCTTTTTGTCTCGCTAAGAAAACTGTGCATTTGTTCCCCTGTGTATTAATGTACAAAGAAGATGGCGCATGGCTCAGTCTCAGACTTTCACAGCTGCCAGGTAACTAAGAGTCCTAGGTAACAGGGGTTGGTATGAAACAAATGTGCAACAGCTCCAGCCCTAGGTGGAAGCCCAGAGACTTGTACATGCAAACAGAGTGGTGTGCAGAGCTGCTGGGACTAGAAACCCAAAGAAATAGCTGCCTCAATGCCAATCTGAATAAATAAACACAGTAAAATGCAATCAGCTGTAAGCAGCAATGGGGCATTACGCACCGAGGGAGCGGTGGCATCTTCCATAACACTGGCAATAGAAGAGATGGACAAGACACTGAGTCGACCTGTGAACAGATGGATGTGCTCTCTTGTAGCACGCTGTGTCCAGATTATTGCGGGAAAAGATAGCTGTGGCAGATCTTCACGCCCACCTCCCGCTGGAAGCAAAACTGCGGCTGAAGGAGAAGTTGATCTCACCATTTTTATACTTTCCCCATGCTCCAAATGGCACTATGACAACCGTGCTGTTGTCTTCAGTGCCGAATTGCATTGCCTGAGAGAAGAAACAAATTGTCAGCAGCAGCATCTTGCTTAGAAGGGAAACAAGTATCTGATGCCACATGGGACGGCATGCTCTGAGACCTGACACTTCCTCACTTCTTCCCAGCTCTAACACTGCAGGTTCTTGTCTACCTCAGACCTTTCCATGGGATATGCCACTGTCCAGAACCCCGGTGAGAAACTGGCCATTTCTGCCTATGCTGAGGACATATGCAGCACTGCAGTGAACTGCACTTACTGTCCCGTACAGTTCTGCAGATCATGAACTAAGCACATCAATTGAAATGATGTCTGTATGTCCCTGGCAAGGATTTGGCAAGACCCAGGGAAGGAAAGGCCAGACGACTGGACTAGTGACTGTGTCAGCCAGCACAGTTCAATTCACTGTTGAATGCGTGGCTGTGTATTTTTTTTTTGTTTAAAATAGAAAAGCAACAACAACAACAAGTGTACCAACAGTGAACAACCATTTCTTTGCAGCTTAATTTCCTGCTTTTGTCATTGCCATGTGCTGAAAAGGGCCCACCGGAGCACAATCAGCACCTGCGCAGTCTATCACTGGCCAGCTGCATTACCTTTGCAGCAGCATTTTGGTGCTTCGAGAAGCCCTGTCATTACCTGCTCAGTAACAACGTGGGCAGCTTCAGCGGGATCGTGGCACTGATTAATGAAGTCACAGATCTCCTGGCTGTTCACCATGAAGTTAATGCCGTCTGTAGTAAGGACCAGGAAGCTGTCGTCTGCATGATGCAACTGCAAAAAAGGCACAAAGTATGCGTAACAGTGGAGTAAGTGCTGCCAGGCAAAACCACTGCCTTGATTTTTTTTTTTTAACCCTCTGTTGCAAAGTACTTTTTCTGGGAGTGCTGCCTGTTCTCCTGCTTCGTGCATGAGGACTAACAGTTCTAGGAAGCAGCCCTCCAGATACAGTGAGGCCAAAAGGCCAGTGCCATACATTACCTAGTGAACAAAATGTTTCCGTAAGCCAAGGATTTCAACAAAGACATGTTAAGTGCTGTGGTCATCTCCTAAGCCCCTCAGGCCTCACAGACAGTGCTTTGTGTTGGATTGGGAGCAAATGAATGTAAGTTCCCCAGGCCCTGGGAGGTGCACTGGGGAAAAATATCAAACGGAATATGACCTGAGAGTAGAGGCGTGGTTTTCACTTCATGCGAACATGAACGCAACTGTGCTGAATACCTTAGGCGTGGTTAATCTGTTTTCTGGACAACTGTAGAGCTACGGTAAGATGCATGCAACCACCCTTCCCTCCTCCCTTCCTCCCAAGTGCATAACCCTCTACGTATCATACTGTTCTCAGTGATTTAGCTCATCCATATCCCACCTAGTTCTCAGTGGTGGCTTTGTATCAGTATTAACCTCAAAATTAGATATCTGACCACAAGCCCCAAACAGACTGACACCTTTTGTATTTCAGTAATGGATATCATGTGTGGTCTTTCTCTCCTTATCCTATATTATACTGTGATAACTTGGATTTATAAGTTAACCTGGTTGAATTTACTATCAGGGCCAGATTGTCTTCTGTCCTGTTAGTGTTACTCTGAAATAACTTACTTAGAATTGGTCTTGGGTTACTTCACCATAAATAAAAATCAAAGCTTGGTCATGTAGTTCCACCTGAGCACACTGCGTGGGTTACCACCATACGCTTCACATAGCTACGTTGCCCCTTAGTCCGAATGCTGCTGTCCCTGTTAACCAGGCCTTCTTTTACCTGAACCCTTTTTGTTTCTGGCTGGGCTATCACGCCACTGTTTTTAAGATCCAAATCTCCTATGCTCCGCGTCATTGCAAGTCTACCATTCACATGAGGTTGTCCCAGACTGTTCCAGGCAACGAAGCCACCGCACTTCCTAATCCTGTCCGGAGGCACAAGAGACAAAGCAAATATGAGTTACTGATTCAGACTGTTCCCCCTGCCTGTAGCTGCAATTTCTGCCACTATCTGCTGATGCAGGATGGGGTACTGAGGACCTGAGCGGAGAGACTGAGAGCTGGCTTTTGCTGTTTGAAGGGCTCCGCAGAAGGGACGGGGTTTAGAGGGCTGAGTCTTGACCTGGGAACCACAGTACGTTCTTCAGGTCTTGGCTCTCACTTGGTACTCTTGGACATGTCTTCGAACCATGTGGTCGCGGCTCAGTACCCAGTCCTAGCTATGCTGATCTTGCTGCCATGACAGTTTAAGCTCATGCAGGACTTCACAAATCCCTAGTCCCCTAAATGGAAACGACTGTCTTAACTGGGGCTATGCCACTTTCTCCAGCTTGGAGCAGTATGTTCAACTCTAGTCTTTTTCCCAGGTCCAACCCAGCAGCGGCAGCCTGACTGAGGCAATTCCCCAGGAAGCCACATCAGCCGACAGGTACCTTTCCTTCTCCTCCTTCCTTTCTGGCGTGTGGTCAATGGTGAGTTTCATGGCCTTTCCTTTTCGACACAGCAGGGCACGACTGTCTCCCACGCTTGCCACAACCAGCTCAATGCCATCCTGGAGCAGGGCCACTGTTGCAGTGGTCCCAGAGTTCATCAGAGTTGCTACAAATGCCATATCAGAGAGAAAGGTTTTAACACTGCCTCAAAGCGTGGGACCATTTATAACAGAGCAACAGCGTCCACTGGTTAAAACAAAGACTTGCGCTCTATGTTATCGGTAAGTAACTGCTTTTAAGTTTAAACTAAAGCTTTATATATTAAAAAAATAGCAAACAAGCATGCGTATAGGACTCGGGCAGGGGAGAGAGAGAGAGAGGAAGTGGAAAGGATAAGTATTTCTGTGCAACAACATGGCTCCGTGCAAACAGGGCAAGTGAAGTAAAAGCGGCATGAGGTGCCGCGGCTTCTTTTCATCTTGTAACAAAGAAATTTTCTGTCCCCCTAGTGCCTCTCAAGATACAGGGTTATTATCTTTATTCCTGGGTACAGTGACTGTGTGGCTAGCCCACCATAAAGCTGATGGTTCTTTCCTTCTGTTAGGTGGTGAAGTGGGCAGCTGAGTAATTGCAATTGTTGCTGCTTGTAGTTCACCAGAAGAGAACCTCCAGATCGCTCCCTTACCGTAGTCTATGGGGTTCTCCAGTTGCTGCCACAGTTACTAATAATCTCCCTCTAGTTTCCCCAGGCTTGACAAGAGACAAAGGGTTCAGCAAACAGGCACTGGCTTTTTTGAGAAAGGGACCCTGCTCTCTTCAGACCCTGCGGATCTGTTGGAGGTCACTGTGCTAAGGTGAAACTGGTTTCTGCTTTGCTTTGTGTTGCAAACAAGTGCAGTCACCTGGCAGTAGTGATTGCGTCTGGGCAATCTGCCCTCAGCACTGGTGGGATCACTTTAATTTTGCTGCCTAGAGGGCAAGCCAGAGCCCTAGCTGCTGTCTTCCTCCTCTTACAGGGCACGGGAGTGATATGAGCTGACTCCGTTTAGGGACCTGGTTGGATTAACTGCTGCAAGTAAACTTTCTCGTTGCAATTTCTAAAACAGTCTGGGGAAAAAAAATGTGCTTGAAAAGGAGGAAATAAGCCTGCCTATTTCAGACAAGATGTGCAGTTTTATCTGTGGTGAAGGAAATGCCAAAAGAACTGCCCAGTTCTCATTTTTTGCTTGCTTGTCTTTTAAAAGGAAGAATCCACCTTTGCAGCTAGTATCTTCTCCTCCTGCAAAACATGCAACGCTGGTTAGGGAGAGCTGCCTGGAAAGCGGTAACTCCCGCTGACTCGAGCTATTCCAGTAAAACACCTGGCCGGGAACAGCTATTGCCCAGAACTCACAGCCAGCGCAAATCCCTTTGAAAGGCCCTCTGTAGGCCTTGTGCAGTCTAGGGTTTTCTAGTAATTGTTTTTAAAAGCTAGCCAATTCCAGAGAGAGGTTTTAGGTTAACTTAGGAATGAAAAATCCCCTGTTATATTCCTACTTTGACATGAGTAAAAGGGTTGAAGATCTTCCCATCACCACTTCCGCAGAGCTCAGATGCCACTACATGCACTCCTGCCTCTGGCCCTGCAGCACTGGCCCCGGCCGGGGTGGTGGGATGGACCTGAGACAGGGCTGCACAAAGCCCTGAGTGATGCACGGAGCCTTGTTGTAAGGTGAAAGCAGTGAGCTGGTGAATCAAAAAGGCCCTTGCAAAACCATCTAAACTAAGCTTGTGTTATTATTTAAAACAGGTATTATTACTGCCGTGCTGACTTGGTTAACTGACTTAACCAACAAGTTGATTGTGAACATCCACCGTGGTGGCACAGGACACATTTTGGACTACGTTACAGCTGCGATGTGGACTACAATATCTAAAACCATTTAGATGTCCGTAGCCTCTGAGTATTCAGGTAAGCACTGACATCCTGTTTCTAATTTGAAGCAAGGACTAGTCTGGTGCAGGCTCACTTTGAGGCATGTTATGAAAATAAGATAATAACAAGTAGCTGTGTGATTAGAAATTTTAGTAGAGCCAGTAAAATACCTGTTTTAGCCAACAGCTAAAAGAAGTGAAATGAAGAACCTACATAAAACTACCTTTTTTATTTCATAGAAAATACATTTTATTTAGACACTAAAATTAATGCCACTAGTCTCCCATCTCATTACTTGTTTTGGAATTATGCTGACAAATGCACATGGTTTCGGAAAAGGTAAAGATCAAGTAAATTCATGACTGCAAACATTTGGTCGTTCGGGTGAGTCTGCGTCTTTACAGTGCCAATTCTCAAAGCCAAAAGAGCTGCTATCAGGAAGCAGAGCGATGGCACTAAAAAGCCATCAAAGATACCATACAGAACTGTGGTAATGGCCATACCGACTTGTGCCTTATAATCGTGTATTAGTTGAACGGCACTCTGAGAAAAAAAAATGCTGCTCAAGCTCTCTTCCCTGGAACTGGTTCGCGATGTGGGTAGGGGTGGAAGAATATGGATCTAGTTAGACTATAAAGGGATTATGTGATCTCTTGCACAATTCCAAAACGTAGGAGTGATGATGGGCTAACATTTCTAATGCTTTACTGTGACTGCTGCTAGGTTATCTAACAACACAAAAATATACTGCATCAGCACGTGTACTGGTTTTTTAAATTAAAGAGTTTATCTTGTTTACCTAACAATATCACTATAAAACTAAGATCTTTTAATAGGTTCTTAACACTCACTGGACAATTTTTACTGCAAGTCATCTCAACTAATGTGACAAAGTGGATGTGGGAACCTTCCAGTAGTCCAGGCTAGGAACCGCCGGACTCCTTCACCTGGGACAAAATTAAGCAGATCTCTCTTTCCACTGAAGCCCAGCATATAGTGTCCAGGGCCTCCAGTTCTAGAGCTGCTGACCAGGTACAGTGTCTGCCACAAATAACACGTACACAGAGGCAAATAGGAAATTGACCCAGGGACTTTGTTCAAACAAAATAAACCTGCAACACTGGAGATGAAAGAATAAGGGCTGCAAAACAGGGTAAGTAGTCACTTTGGGTTTGCCCACACTGTCTTTCGCAGGGGATACACGAAGTCCTGATGACCTGTGTCAAGTCCAGTTTGGCCATACTTGAGACTTACAGGTGCACCTTTGGCCACAGACGGATCTGCCTTTCTGTTCCTGGGAATTGCCGCCATTCTTGCCTTGTCACTAAAATTGTGCGACAAAACCTGTTGAAGTTCTGGCAAAATAAAAGCTACAGTTTTTTCTTTTTGGGGGGTGGCAAGTAACCAACCAAGAAGTCAATCAAATGTTTTGATGTGGCTGTCTCATATATGACGAGAGTGGCCACTCTGTAGAAAATTTTCAGAATAGACTATGGCCCAATGCATTTCCTCAAGGTTGCGTGTGTGTGTGTCTAGAGAGAGAGAGAGAGAGACACACACGTAAAAACAAAAATTGAGAGTTCAAACTGGTGCCAGTTAAATGGGGCCATTTTAATGACGGGCACTGAATGACTCATTCTGACCCTTGGCCAACATGCAAAATAAACACCCCCATAACACTGTAATAAGTATCTTCTACCTTGATTAGGTAACAATCGAGGCCCTTGGATAAAAAAGCTGTCTTTGTAATGTTGATGACATTATGAAATAATTAAGTAGAATTTCTGCAGCTCTCCCTTTTCCTCAGTGTTGCAGGTTAACATATTCAAAGACAGAATAACCATGTATTTTTTAAGATAACTTAAAAAAACAAAACAAAAAAACCTACTATTTTTTAAATTTAATTATTTTTAAAAGACTTTTGCTGTTTGCTCAGCTCATTACGATTCCAGGAGTGCCTTTCAAACATAGGCACATCAGATAATACCTGGCCATGTTTTAGTTAAGATGGCTATTCCAGAAGCGAGCGGCCAATGTGATTAGAGTTGGATGTGTTGAACGTGGAGGTCGATGGAAAGACTGCCTGCCTGTTGTTTACTTTGAGTACTGGATTGTGCTTGCAGTGAACATAAGCAGTAGCAGTACCTTGCAGGACCGTACTAGGCCAGGACAGGGTTTGTCTTCCGTTTCTCCAGAGCAATGTTCTAATTTCCTCAAGCACATGATTCACTTGTTTATTTCTGTCCTTGCTCGGGAAAGCTAGTCAGCTTTTACATTTAGGTTTTTACTGCTGGTCAAAAATAACAGAAAACTGTCCATCTCTATCAGTGGTCATCCCATGGATAATGATATATTTGTTCATTGTGAGCTTCCTTTACTGCATCCTGTATGTTAGTTAAGCATTGATTTAACAGTGACTGGATATACTTGAATGTGTGGAAGTGAATGAAAATGAGTTTCCAAAAAGATATCAAACACGGTGCTTCAAGGCTCAGGCATATCTCTGAGCTCTTAATTGATTAGAAATAATTTATGTGACAGACAGCTTATCCCTGATATGCCTACAAGAAGTTTCTTATGCTTTTGTGTAAAACTGTCGGGGGGGATACTGCAACGCTCTGCAGGCCGGTACAGCAGTCCAACAGCACTACTGAACCTGCACACCAGGCACAGCAGCAGTACCGGAACGCGTACATAGACCTCTATTTTTAGTGAAAGCCCTATGTATTTTCCAGCTATAACTTCAAATATTCTGCAGTTGTAAAATGACCTACAAAGGGCATCGTCTTTGAACACAGAGCTAGGTTCTCCCACAATGCACATCTCTAGTCCTGTTAAATGTGTGCCATAATACGTGTCCCCGCGCTCCCGCCAAACATTATAAACATTGTGTTAACCAAAATCCACGCAATTTTGGTTGTAGGGATTTGTCCAGGGAGTCATGTCCCTTCAAACATCTAGGCACACGTTTTCAAAGCTGGGCATATGTTAGCCGAGTAAAGATCTGAACATCCTGATCGTGTGCCGTACCTTTTACAGATACGGTGAAAGGAGTGAATGAACCCTGGCAAGGTTGTCTACGGGAACAAGACTGAGCTATTTTTTTGCTCTTGATCAGCTGTGGCAGGAATTCAAAAGGAGGTTGGTCCTGGGGAGCATCCAGCATATCCTGGGTACCTGCTGTTACACAAGTGACCACCGTTTTCAAGAAACTTTGACAAGGCTCTTGACCATCACATCTAGAATAGCCACAATTATTCAGAATTTTTGCTGGCAAACTGAATCAGTTTGGAATTAGTCTTCTAACAAAGATACATGCAAAGCATTGAATTTTATGTAACCTTCAAAACAGCAGCAACAACAAAAGTATCCGCACCAAAGAGTCAACAGAGTATAGAACTTTTTTATCAACAGATATGCAAAAAGGTTGCCTTGTTCAGAAATCTGCACTTGTCTATGCACCCTGTTACTCCACTCTTTCCCTTATAGCTTGATTTTCAGCTGGGCAACCAGTGAAGAGCACTGGGCACTTTTAGATCCCACTGGCTCCCGTAAGAGTACGCAGGCATTCAGCCTACCTGAGAAACACTTGAGCACTTTGCAGAACGTGGGTCCCGTGGATGTTAAACGATTGCTTTTCCCCTCTATTTTGTTTGACCTCGAGCTTTTTTAATGAAGAGGGTTTATTCAATGTCTTGATAGCTGTTACATAAATTTGCTGTCATTTGCATTATGTTTCAGTAAGGGGCCCCAATTAGTCAGTTAAATGGTATGAAACAATCCTACGAGCAGTTCCAAAATACCCAGCTTGCTGCACAACTTGTTTGTCAAATATTTTTCTTGTCTAATTCATTAAGTCTCAAGTACAAAATGCTATAATCAGAAACTGTGTTCAGAATAACAGAATAGCATACCCAGTATGGTTCCCAACCATCCTCCTCCTGGAGGTGCTCTGAAACTTGGCAGCGGTCACGGAAATGAGAAAAACCAAGAGCTGTCTTAATAACAAAGGGGCAGGGCGGGGTGCAAATATAGCAAATCTTCATGTTACTGAAAGTAAAAGGTCCTGATCCAGGGAAGCTCCTAAGCCTGTACTCAGATGTTTTCTTGAATCTGGGCTTCTAAGATAACATATTTGCAAGGAGGCTCTTGGATACAAAGCTCACCTCTCTACTGCCATGCCTCTCATTAGCTCAGTTAAAACTGACTTCATAGGTAAAAAATGACTGCATTTTTTTTACTTTTTTTTTTTTTTTAAATAGAGGTGGTTTTCAATAGCTAAAATATGAAATAGGATATAATGGAGAAATGAGCTTTACAGATTCAATTCCCCCTTTTTAAGGGCTGCATTTCAGAACCAGAGACTTTTTTTCCGGGTACGTTAGCTTGTACCTGGTAAGAGGAAAGTTGTACATCCCTCACAGTGCTGCAGCAGTCAGGCTACCTGTCCTGCCAGGAAATATTGGAGTCTGTGCAGGTGTGTGTAGCACTTAACTGCAGGAAACCATTCCATTACTAGACTGTTTTCACTGATTGCTTAAGGGAAGTAGCCCAAGAACACAGTGTAACTTCAGTCCCTAAAGGGCTTGTTGGTTTAATGTCTGTCTTGGACAGAAAACTTTTCCCATTTCATCTCTTCTAAAACATCCTGTTGCATTGCCAGCATCTGCTGCGGCACTGAGACGAGTTGTTTGTTTGTTTGTTTGGTGTTGGTTTTGATTTTTTTTTTTTTAAACACTCGGTGAAGTAACTCTTAAAATAGTATCTTATTGCTGAGGAAACTCCTGTGACAGAAATGGGACAAGGACCACTATCTCCCTTCCCAAATTATTCCCTATAACCTCCAGCTGCTCCAACTGGAACTTCAGATATGCGCAGTCTCTAGACATGTATACGAGAACTTGATTAACAGCCAGGACTAAGTAGTCTAAAAGGGCTGGTGCCAGCTTTACCACAGCCAACCTTGTTTTCCTCTTGACTGCTGTTTTCCCTTTCACACTTGGCTACTCTGGTGATTCACTCTGCGCAGAAGCAGCGCCGCTTGTATTAATGTTGGCTTATATTCCTCCTCAACTGCAGTGGCCAAGTCAGAAAGGGGAACTTTTGACAGCGTTCCTTTCAACTCAAGGGAATAACAACTTTTAAATAAGGAAAAAAAATTTAAAAGACCATGTTTCTCACACAGAAAAGTTATGCTCCTTGCTAATTTAAATCACTCCTTGCTAACTTCACAAATGCTTTTCTTGACAGAATAATGTTAAAATAAATTCACTGAAGGTTATGCTAAAACTCAGATTAATAACTCCCCCAGTAACTTTGATCTAGCCTTCTTACAGCTTTTTCATTTTTAGGGAGGTAAAGTATACTTGTTTCATTTGCAGTAAGTGATTAGAGCAAAAACCTACATTAAAGAAAACTGTTTTCAAGGTGTTTTCAGGACGTCTTAGTATAAAAACCTCTGAGCAGGTTTAAAAAAAAACAAAACAAAACAACTTTTTCCCCGCACCCATAATAGTAGAATATTTTTTAACCTACCATCAGCAGACAGATGGGCGTGCCTTGCATATGCTTTGTTTATTTCTAGAAAAGCATTGTTCAAAACGTTTTCCAAGTTCTCCTCCTGAGCAAGAAATTCTCTGGAAACAAACAAAAAAAATTAAGCTTCTTTCCAAGAAATGTTCACCTTAATCTCTTCCATAGACTTATTTCCTCCCTGCATGCACTGAATAATGCTGGATCACAGTAAAAAGGTAATACTGTTTTATTAACAATGTGCGCTGGAGTCCTGTACTTTTGTAGATAGACCAAGCGTCTCTTCCAACACCCGGGCATGTGACACGGAGCTGCGGAGGGGTGTCGGCAAGCTGTGTAGGCCAGTGATCACAGTGACCCCCCCAGCCTGACCAGGGACAATTCACATGCTCTGTGTTCCCAACCCCTTCCTGGAAGGTGGGTACATTCACGTTCTCTTTTCTTGTCTTTGCACGCAGGGAATGTACAGATAAGTACTTCAGGCTGCGTCCATCGTAATGGGGACTATTCCAGTGCGGTGTTCCTGCTGTCCCTGTCGGGCTAGATGGCTATATAACCTAGGGCAATTGGTGGCAGCATATGGCCCACACGTCCCCTTTCGGTCCTGAAGAGGGAGGTTCTACCGTAAGTCATTTGCCACGCGTTCACTCAACGCACACTTACTTGATATATTTTTCCATGTTCTTAGCACAGAAGTCTGCTGCTGCTGCCCCACCATGTCCATCGTATACTGCAAAGTACAGGACATCCTCTGTCAGCTGAGCATAATCAAAGCGGTCTTCGTTTTCCTTCCGCTTCCCAATATGGCTAGCGCAGCCCACATTGCTCAGGCTGACTTTTGGAATCGGCTTCCCATACTTTATGCTCGGTGGGAGGAGAATAGGTTCATCAATGCGATTGTCCCAGATGCCAAAGGTGTCCCATGTGGCCGGTCGCCCGCTCCCGTCTGGATCGAAGCGGGACGCCCTGTGATCAGAGGTGGAACTGTAGCACTCGGCCGTCGGACGCTTCTCGTCTTGCAAGAGGCGGGACGTCAGCAGGGCTCTCCTTCGTACCTGATACCCTCCTTTTCTTACCAAATTGATTAAAGCAGCTGTTGACATAACTTGTCTTCGCAGAGATTCGCAGGAATAAGAGTTCAGGAATAAAAGATACGCAGTGGCTGGAATGTCTTTAAGAACAAAGAGAAAATCGATCAAGACAGAAGCAGCACAGGAGGGGGGATTTTCAGTTACATCATTCAGGAAACAATTTCATGGTCAGAGCCTGCTAATCATGCATAGCACAGCACTGCCTGGAAGAGACTACAGAGCAATCTGCATGACTCATCGAGAAACAATCCTACACAGACCGGCCCACAGCTTCAGTTCTAATGAGGAGTACTGCAGATAAATAGAGGTAAGGCATCTCCGTTAGCCACCTTCATGATGATATCCTGTATTTTCAGAGGTTGCAGGGGCTGTGATGGAGCTAATGAGTGATAATGACTTTGTTCCACGTCAGCTAAAATACGAAAATGTCCCAACATAAGGTAAGGTTGTGGAAATGAGTTTATCGTGTATGCTACTCGAGCAATTGATGAAACATTTGCACTATGGGGTGGGAGAAAATCTATGTGCTTTGATTTTAAAGAGCTGAGTTCCTGCACAGGAGACACGATATTCAGTTCTGACCCATTTCATTAGTACTTGAATAATACCTCTCAAAACAGACATGGGAAGTGAATTATGATTTTTTTTTTAAGGCTAAGAACAACCACTAAGAGTGTATCCGTATACACACAGTCGCTCACTTGAACTTCACAAAATGCAGCCCATGCAGCTTTTAGCAGTTCTGTCTGGCCTGACGTTCTCTACTACCCAACCCCGAAATGGGCTCCCTTGGCTAACAAGGGGACCGAGTTCTTCCACTGACTTTTCAGATGTCTTTTCCAGTACAGATGCATTAAACACAGCAGTTGACTCAGATAAAAATTCATTAATGCTCACCCATCTAGCATGCTGAAAAATGCAGAGAGATTTGATTATTTAACCATTTGCAGAGCAACAGTCAACACGATGAAAGTCACACAAGCTGGGGTGCATTTGCTAGTAAGTCCACACTGTTGCACCAGATAAATTTCAACTGGACCGTCAGATCACTCTAGGTATCCACGCTAGGTTTTAAGTGAGGGGATTGCTCTTGTTATTGCTAGATGTTCGCTTGTGTTGGGTAGTTGCCAAGAGCAAAATTTTGAGTTGAAAGGTATTCTGTACCATAATGAAGGGATTAAAAATACACAAGCTCACGATGAATGCCAGTGTGTAGGATGATGGAAAGGTTGGACGTAATCCAGCAGCAAAGAGCAAGCAATATGTGTACCCCAGAAACGCAGTTATTCTGGGCTGGAGCACCTTGCTGTTGTTTTATTTTCCAGATTCCAATCGCAATTGCAGCTGTAGTTTTGAGATATTGGTTTAAACTAATTTTTTAAAATCCTACACAAAATCAGGGTGCTTGCAAAAACATTCAGTCAAAGCTAACTTCGTAAGCAGTTGCTTTATTAAAAAATGGCTGTGGCATGAGCTTTCTACAGGCCTACAGCAGACCTGTCATTCACAGCTGAAAGCACATTGTTTTGGATGCTCTTGGTTTATCTTTAATGCAGTATCTTAGGTGAGGAAATACTTGTTTATTTAGCATTTACAGAGTTAAGAGTCCACTCAATAAATGTCAAACATGCTGGGAATCAATATTGTTGCACCAGATGAATTTGGCCTAGACTGCCAGGTGAGTGGAACTGACTCATTTCCATTTTTAGCAATCTTCCGTTTCATTCCTGGATGACTGCAATATCTCACCCTTATTTCACTATACTTGCAGATATTAAATAACTGATTTACTTTCCTGACTTTTTCTTTTCCATTGTCCTTGACTCACAGCAACGGTATGTTAACTTCCTTCTGTGAAGCACAGCACGACAAAGTGGAAAGCCTGCCAATTTACAAAACCTGCGCTTGACTTGACTTCTGTCGGCTTGAAAGGAGAACATGAAATGTTAGCTATATTTAGGTTTCCCAGTATCCACAGCGTGAATCAGATTAATCCAAAATGCAGAGCTAATTATTTGTTCCTATAAAATTGATCTCTCGAAAGCCCTTTTTCTCCAGGCAAGTCTAAACACTGATGGTGGTTTGGCTTTTCAACTGTCTCTGTAAGGAAGGAATAGGAAACCAATCTCTAGCTTCTGTGATGTAAATAGTTATGCTTTCAGTTGGACGTAGGACAGTCTGTACTTTCCTAGCCGATACGTTTGCAAACACTGAGCAAGCCTATCTGAGAAAAACAAGATGAAGGTATTGTAAAGGGCAGCACTGGTGCTAAAGCCAAAGTCCACAGGAGACAGCTGTAGATGGGAATTGGTTTTGAGATGCTCCATCTGATCCTGCTAGCCTGTACGTATTTAACGTAAAGAATTAGTTCTCATAGATACACAAGGAAATACAGTATTTAAAGTTAATGATTAAGCCATAATTCAACCTGTATGGTGCCCCTTTTGCAGAGTGGCTGCTTCATGGCAGATGGAACGTTTTCATACGCAGAGGAAAAAGAACAGCGATTTAAAAAAAAGCAAAAAAACCACCCAAGCCAAGAAGAAAAGAATGCATGCCTGGCGCCCCATGGGATTAAATATATTCAGAAAGAAATCTGAGACTCTCGGCACGTCTATGCGGCTGAATAAGGTAAGCGCAGTCGCCTCGTCTGCGTCCTCGGCCCTCCGCCGTGGCCGGCGCGGTCCGTGTGCCAGGTCCCCGCCCGCGTCACCCCGCGCCTGCCCGAGCAGCGAGTGCGCAGCGGCCGCGCGCCGACCGCAGGGGGCTTCTGCTGCTCCTCCCGACCGCGGAACGGGGCGCGGCAGCGCCGCTGGCCTGGGCCAGGCCGGGGGGAAGGAGC